>BQNB010114742.1:0-21693 GCA_026074375.1 Tanacetum coccineum
CGAAGCTCTTTCATTGGAATGACAAAGGATTCATCAGATAAGCATTTCTTTTGATTAGAAATGTGGAAAGTACTATGGATATTACTGAGCTCTTCAGGAAGCTCAAGTTTATATGCCACTAGGCCAATTCGTTCAAGGATTTTGAAAGGTCCAATGTTGATACTTTTAACATAACACGATCTCCAACTTGAAATTCTAAAGGCTTTCATCTTATATTGGCATAACTTCTCTGCCGGTCTCTTGCAGCTTGCAAGCATTGTCGAATTTGCACTATCTTCTTAGTGGTTTCATGGATTATTTCTGGTCCCGTAAGTTGAACATCTCCAACTTCGGCCCAGCAAACAGGTGATCTGCACTTTCGACCATAAAGTGCCTCAAATGGTGCTGCCTTAATACTGGCATGGTAACTGTTATTGTAAGAAAATTCTACTAATGGTAAGTGTTTTTCTCATCCTTTTCCAAAATCTATAACACAGGCTTGAAGCATGTCTTCAAGTGTTTGGATGGTTCTTTCACTTTGTCTATCAGTTTTGGGATGATATGCCGTCACTTTGTAATGATTTCCAGAATCTGGATGTGAAATGTCTGTCATAATCCGAGATGATAGATATTGGCACTCCATGTCGGGAGACTATTTCTTTGATGTATAACCTTGTAAGGGTTTCCATACTATCTGTCTCTCGGGTAGGGATGAAATGTGCGGATTTGGTAAGGCGATCGACAATGACCCAGATTGTGTCATGTCCGTTTGAGGTTTTGGGTAGTTTTGTGATGAAATCCATTGTTATTCTCTCCCACTTCCACATAGGAATCTCTGGTTGTACCAGTAAGCCGGATGGCTTCTGACATTCTGCCTTAACTCTAGAACATGTCAAACATTTGCCAACATATTCAGCGATGATTGCCTTCATGTTAGGCCACTAATAGTGTTTCTTTAGATCCTGATACATCTTGTCAGAACCTGGGTGAATGGAATACTTTGATTTATGGGACTCATGCATGATCAAGTCTCTCAGATTACCAAAGAGTGGTAACCAACTTCGATTCTTGATACATCGGGTTCCATCAGGATGTATTTCAAATGCTTTGTCCATTCCTTGTAAGTTTTCAGAATTGATGTTTTCTTCCTTGAGTGCTTCAGTTTGAGCTTTGAGAATTTGTGATGGTAAGTTTGGATGAATGGTCATAACTAATGATCTAACTCAGAGTGTTTTGATTTGTTCCTTCTGGCTTAAGGCATCTGCTACAACATTTGCCTTTCCAAGATGGTAGCGAATTTCACAATCGTAATCTGCAAGAAATTCTAGCCAATGGCGTTGTCTCATGTTCAACTCTTTCTGATCAAGGATATGCTGAAGACTTTTATGATCAGTGAACATAGTACATTTGGTGCCATACAGATAGTGTCTCCAAATTTTAAGAGCGAACACTACTGCTCCTAATTCGAGATCATGAGTGGTATAGTTTTCTTCATTAGGCTTAAGTTGTCGGGATGCATATGAAATAACCTTCCCCTTTGGGCATAACAACCGCTTCTCAGACCTAAGCTTGATGGGATGCATCACAGTAAAACATCAACATTGTCATTTCCTCAGGTATGCTAAGATTGAAGCTTTCATATAGCTTTCTGTTTTAGCAGTTGAAAGCTGACTCTTGTCTCGCCCCAGATATACTCTTGTTTTTTCTGGTTAAAAATTCAGTCAAAAACCCTAGAAACGACTTCAATGGCTTCTTTCTCTTGATTATTGGGTTCAATTATAATCTTAGGGACTTTACTTGATCCTCCTTGGTCTGAGTTAGAACTCCATTTGAGTGGTGATGAGTTTTTGAGGTGTGATTTAAAAGAGTGTGTGTTTCGGCTATATATAGGGGTGAAAACCCTTGGTGCCCAAGTTTATGCTTGGAGTAGGGATCAAGGTGCTAGAGTAGTAACTAAGGGATACTAGGTGATGAGTATAGAGAGCTAGGTGTGTAGCTATGCAAGGTGGTGAGGGTGTATGATGGTTTGGTTAACATAAGATGACAAGGAGGTGACAATGCAAACTTGGTGGCCAAGGGAGGTGATGGAGGTGCTTGCTTGCTTGCTTGCGACATGGTAGTGATGTCATGGTGGTGCTAGGATGCTTGCTTGAGGTTCTTGTTTGATTAAATGGGTTAAAAATAAATCTAAAGGGGTGTCTGGTTTGGTTTGGTTTCGGCTTAAGATTTAGGGTTTTAATTCATGGATTAGGGTTAGGATTAAGGATAGTTTAGGGTTTAGGATTAAGGTTTAATGTTAGGATTAGGGTTTAGGATTAGGTTTAAGGTTTAGGATTAAGGTTTAGGGTTTAGGATTAAGGTTTAGGGTTTAGTTTTAGGTTTAAAGTGAAATTAGGGTTTCGTTTAGGGTTTAGGGTTTTAGATTAGGGCTTTAAGATGACTTAGGGTTTAGGTTTAGGGTTTATAAATCATGCATTAAGTGCTTGTACCTTATGCTATAGTGGTGGTAAGAAACTAAAGTGATTTAGGAGGTAAAATGACCTAGTTTGGTTTTCTTGCCTTATTGATTTGTACATTCGGCTTAAATGAGTTGTACATTGACTTGGAGGGAGATTATATTTCAAATGTTATGCATTGTACACTTGTACACATGCTTGAAGGTTTGCACATTCATTTTATATGTATACATTAACGGATAAAGTCTGTTTTGATATAACATTGTAAATGGTACGTTAAATGGATAATGTACTTGGTAAAAATGATATTAAGATATAGACTTGACATATTAGGATGTTTACATGATATAAACATAGATATAGATGACATTGGTGGAGGTTGCGTGAGCTCGTTTACTTTAGAGATGCAAGTTACGTTGCATAATGAGATAAAACAAAAATTTCCCTGTAAAAAGGTGGTATATATATAATAGATGGATATTATAGTGCATCTAATTTAATAGATGGATAATTACATTGATGAAAATTACGGGTTGTTATAATAATGGGCCTCCAAACTCGTTATCAAACCTTCACTTGTCGGAAAATCTTCGAAAGTGATTATCTTTACATTTTCTTATTATTTTATCGTATTCTTCCGTCTTGGCTAACTACAATTACATAAAATTCACTTTGCATAATATTAGTAATAAACACTCCCTATTTAGCCAAACATCTTATATAAATTCACGAATAACGCTCCTAAAAACATACTCGAGTTGAGCGTTATCAGGGTGACGATGTCACGAAACCTTAGTGAAGCCGTCACGACCCTTTTTTTCATAATTTGTATGTGGAACTTGAGAGAGATATTGTGCAACCATTATTGATGTATTTTAAGGTTTTCTAACCCTATTTGGAGTACCATAACTCCATGTTTAATTAAAGCTAATTTTTTCATTCAGTGATCATTACAATATGTCTATGTGTTGTGTGATTATTTGTCTTTCTTTTCTTCAATTTAACACGCTAGGCTAAATTAATTAGTGTTTGCTTATGATTGCATGAAACCTAGTTGTGATCTTTGATATTATTGCTTCTTGTTAGTGATGTGCACGTTAGGCATTAGAAAACTAACGATAACCGTACATTCACATAGACGTCTAGTGAAACGTGATTAGGTTAGACGAAACCCTCGATCTAAGTTATCGACTGGGGTTATTCCTTCTTAAGTATTTAGTGCGCGTGATTTACTATTGTAAGGGAGCGTATCTGATAGGTAACGCACTAACGGCCGACTAGGTTATGATGCAGTAGGTTGCAACGCAGAAGTTTTACAACCCTAATAGGCAGAGTACCTAACCGTTGTAGTGTAGTATAGGCAAGACTCGGGGGGTTATTATCGTTCTTTAGGGGAATAGTTTGGGTAGGCTCGAATTGTATGTTTACTAAGGTCTAAAGATTGAAAGAAGATTATTTTTATGTTTTTTATATTTTTTTAGAAAGCAAGTAAATCTCGAGTTTTGAAGAGGGGTTGATTAAACTACTCCTAATTCTATTCTAATTATGCAGAAAAGTAAAGTGATGGAAAAACTCGTATGGTTAAACAAATGTGTTAACCTAATCATGCACTACTCACTAGTCGTTCTCTCTAGTTTTATTACCCGTCACCCTCATTAGTGTAATATGTAAGTATTCCCCTAATTCAGCAGCAGGTTGGTTAAGTCCGTTATCTATGTGACAACCTAGACAGTGGTTACATGCAGACACCGCTCACATCCAATAGTAAATTCACGCGCAATAAATACTTAATTTGAAATCCACCCCAAGGTGATCTAGTTATGAAGATCTAATCACACGTATCCTCTAACCTAACCGTGTTT
The DNA here is from genome assembly GCA_026074375.1 of Tanacetum coccineum. Classification (NCBI taxonomy): domain Eukaryota; kingdom Viridiplantae; phylum Streptophyta; class Magnoliopsida; order Asterales; family Asteraceae; genus Tanacetum; species Tanacetum coccineum. The sequence continues at coordinate 4,298 of BQNB010114742.1, forward strand.
CACCAGACGTCTATGCTATGATATGAAGATCGAATAACTAGTTTTATAATGTCTAACGCGCACACTACTAACAAGAAGCAATAAAAAAAGAGATAATAAACTAGGTTTCATACAATCATAGGCAAACACAAATAAATTTAGCCAAGCATGTTAATTAAAAGCGAAGAACGATTAATTAAACAACACATAGACATATTGAATGATTAAAGGGTTTCAGAACTTCACTTCAATTGAACATGGAGTTACAATGAGTACCAAAGGGTTAAAAATCCTTAAAAATCGACCAATATTTCTACTACAAAGTTATCCCACGAATATTCCACGTTTTCCACACAAATATGAAAAATAAAGGGTTCTATATATAGATTTTGGGTCCTGACGGCGTCACTAGGGTTTCCTGACGCCGTCAGCATGCCGAACGTTCTATGGGATTCTCTTTATCGGCCATTGTGACTAGGTCACAAGTGGTGGTGACGTCGTCGCCACTTAATCCTGACGGCGTCAATAGCAAATCCTGACGCTGTCTCCACGCTCTGAGAAGTCACAAACTTGATTAAAAACTTCACTTTCTAGGCACTTTTGGTGAAGGCATCAGAATGGAAGTTGGGAGCTTGAAAAGTTGCAAACTTGTCCAGTTTCTTTCCAAATCGAGCCCAAATCACGTGCTTTTCTTCCAAATGTTTCCCAAATACTAAAACATCAAAAAGGAATGATTAAGTGCAATATTTGGGCATATCTGAATGATTTAGAGGGTTAAATGTTTCCCAAATACCAAAAAAGAGTATAAAATGACACCTCATTAGGTTGTCACGTAGAATGCGGACTTTATCAACCCATTGCACAATTAGAGGAATACTTACACATTACACTAACGAGGGTGACAAGGCAATAAGTTAGAAAATCAACTAGGGAGTAATGCATGATTAAGTGAGCACGTTTGTTTACCTATAAGAGATCCCGCCAATTTTACTTTTCTTGCATAATTAGATTAGTTATAGTTTAGTTTAAAACCCCTCTTTCAACACCCGAGATTTTACTTGCTTTCATAAAGTATAAAAACACAAAAATACTCTTCCCTCAACCTTTAGATCTTAGTAAACGTAAAATTCGAACCTACCTCACTATTCCCTTAGAGAACGATCAATCCCCCGAGTCTTGCCTATATTACACTGCAATGATTAGGTACGCTGCATAGGAGGATTGTAAAACTTTATCCGGTTTTGCAATCCGTCATCACTGTTTATTGACTATTTCAAATAAGGCTGAGCAGCGGGTCAAAACCGACTCAAATCGCCCTAATTCCAAACGTTTAGCTAAGTGATGTTTGGAACCTTTGACTTTTTTGTGGACAAAGAGTATTTTATAGAGGAATTATTATTCGAAAAATACTACCAATACAAAAGAGTTATTCTTTCAATTATAAAATAATAAGTTATGCGAAATATGGTATTTAGGTCCATTACTAGCCGTTCATAAAATAGCTATGTTTTTCAACTATCAAAAGTTTTTATGCTATAAAAGGTTATGCCTCAAATCACTATTTCTCTAGTTGATAAATCAGTCATGAAACCAAAGACCTTGTAATTTAGGAGCCGTTTGGTATCTAGGAATCGCAATGAAGGAATGAATTCACTCCTTAAAAAATTGTTTGTTTAATATAGGTTTTCAAAAAGTAAAATGATACCAAAATATGACACTATACTCACACCACCCAAGTTGGTAGGGATTCACACTTTGATACCTGGGCCCACCATTTCTGTTCCACCCTATTATCAAATCCATACCGATAGTCATTCTATATGGCAAACCAAACGCACCCTTAGTTGTATCGATACAATGTGATATCTTATTAATTTAAACTAGCAGGGTACTCGCGCGTTGCGGCGGCGGATACCCTGTGACGATTAACCGGAGAAATAGATCCTGGTTCACCCGTTTGTATCGGTTCGACGGGTCCTCTCCGGTTCGTTTTCGGATGGCTTTTATTAGCTAGCCAAACCGGTGGCTATTGGCTAGCCGAACCGGTGGCGACTCCGGTTCCCGGTTGAGCCCGTTGGTCCGGTCCGGTTTTCAAAATTATATACCATTAACTTGTTAGCATATAATTGTATGAAGCTTTGTGTGCTTTATTAGTTTGTACAATATGTATAATAACATGTACTTTTCATTTTAGGGGTGTTTTAAAAATAACATTAATTAGTGTGTTTAATTAGTTTATACTTTGGATTATATTGTAGTTTGTTAGATTATACATTGTGAAAATATTATTGTACTTTTGAGTAAGGAGGTGTTTTAATTGGTTGTATTTAATTTGGTAGGTATACTTTTAATTGGTTGTACAATGTGAATATATTATTGTACTTTTAAGTAATTGGTGTTTTAATAGGCGTATTAATTATGTATTAAAAAGTTATACAACTTTTCTATGGTTGTAAAATGTGTAGATATGATTGTATATTTATGTAATGGGGCGTTTTAATATGAGTATTAATTATGTTTGTATGTGTTAATTATCAAGTTTTAATTATGTTTGTATGAGTTGTACACTATGCATAGACGTGTGTAAGTTAAAAATTCAATATTGTTAAAATAGAAGGCTATTATGCTTATTAAGTAGTTAACTTAAGATAGTTGTGAGATCAAGTAATGTTTAAAGCAAGTGTATGATATGTTATGTGAGCGATAATTACTTTGCTGGAAAAAGAAATGACATTTTATAAATCAATCGTTCAAAAATAACAAGTTAAAAACATAGTACAAAATAAATGTGTGCCATATTTGCGTGGGGAAAAAAGAAAATGACTATTTTATGTAAATCATATCGTGCAAAAATAAACATGGTTTTAAAAAACATAGTAAAATAACATGTGTGCCCATGGGTAAATTAATGGTTTTGGCATAAGGATCTTGATAAGGACTACTCCTACAAACACTATGTTTTTACCATGCTAATTGTCAACGTACCTTTTGGAGCCTTTGAAGATTGTGTGTTTCTCCATACTTTAAGGTTTCAAATATCATATCTCATAAAAAAAAACAATGACTTTGTTTTCCTGAACATCTTGGTGAAACTTTTACAAAGTTAGGACTCCATACTTGAGATATTACCAACATGACACAACACAGCCCGTGTTAATCACGCCTTTGTATGTGAAATTCCAATCATATATAGCCTCTTTTCAACGAAATGAGTCTAGTTTGTTTGAGATGCCTAGGAGTTCCACATGCATATCTTGAGAATGAACTTTTAGTGCTTAGTGTGAGCCAATGTCAAACTTGTTGTGGGTCATGTTCTAATGAGGTTAAAAGAAAGTCGTCTATGAAAATGGCTCATGGATCATGCAAAACTAGGGGCAGAACAAGGAAAACGCCTGACGGTAGGAGCTTTGATCGGGTTACTTATAAAGGAGGGGTGGAGTCCTGCAACGATTATCATTACCCAAGATTAGTTCGGAACCGTGGGATGAGAATAGAATGGAGCATTGAAGATCTACGACGAATACTCAATACCGCTTAAACAAACAATGGTAGAAACGAACCATATTTTGGAATTCGATACCATGGATCATTTTGTTTTTATAATTGTTTGTTTAGGTTGTAAAATGGACAAATAGTCATATCTATGATCTTTTAGCTATATGTTCAACGACATATAAACTCATAGCTATATGCCTATATGTTTCCATATCTATTCATCAAGCTAGTAAACGAAGCAAGGTTCCTAATATGACCCACTAGATTCAATCTAGCTAAAAAACGCTTAGATCGGGTTTTTAACAGTTTCAAATGTGTGTTTGTTGTGAATCCTATCCATGGTGTTTTGAATGGTCTTAGCTGAATTATTATCTTGAATTGAAAATAAACGAATTCAATTACCAACACCACGACGAGCGGACGAGAGTTTGATATATATATTTAGAAACGAAATGCTACATGGCCAACGTTAACAACGATTTTCATAGTTGAATAAATTCTTAAATTGAGCTTTTGGTCATAGTTGCAAACTGATTTTCGTTGGCATTCACGGGTACTTCATTTTCCAGTTTATAACTATTTTTGGGTAACATTGTATGGACAACAAACTATAATACCAATTATTTCTTATGGTTGTTATCGTTGAAGGGGCGTATGAAGGTGTTGGCCACTTGTATCACGTGCCACAAATGGATTGGGTTGATGAAGTGTATCTTTTTGCTATGGGTTTTTTATGTGTATCATCTCGTTTTTAATTTTATAAACTAAATCTAACAACCAATACCAACACTTTCGGATAAACCGGGCCGTTCGCTGTAGCTAGTGAAATTGCGATGTTTAAAAGCAAATTATTTAAAACACAACATGTTTAATATATTGTCAACCTACTTTATGTTCAAAAAAAACCTATCATCCACACTCACATTTCACATGCCAGATTGCCAATTTCCCAATAGCTTGATTAATAACTTAGAGCACCCCTAATGAAAACACGACTTGAGATTTTCAAGTCATTCTTCAACATATCCCTCCAATGGGAAAAACTATTTTGTGTAAATCTCAAAATATTCTTAACACACACATGCTAAGTTATCAATAGGCTAATAAACGTTGAGCAATATCAACAACCTATTGATAAAATAAATCATTTTTAACATTTGGCTCTAATGCATCAATCCATATTATACCTTTATACTAAAGGTTGGGATTGTCATCCCGAGGCATCAATTTAATGCATTTAATAGAACCCGCCCGACCCGACTCCGAACATCCCTCTTTTCCCCGCTATTTAGTTATACCCGGTTTTTGGCAGGGCACGTGTCCTTCTGATTCATCAAACTCAAACACACACTAAATTAATACAAAAACCTGCACATGTCTCTCCCCTCCACCGACTTCATCTTCTTCACATCTTTTTGAAGCTTCTTCCGGCTCTCACTATTGAAAAAATAACTACGTAACCCACCATATCTCAAATCTTCATTGGATGCCCAAAAACCCATAACCCGATTCCAGAAAAAAACTAATTCATTCATATGAAGATGGAGCAAAAATTGCATGCAACAAAATCTGTCTAAATCAAATCAGTTATGTAAGTTTATTAATCATAATTAAATTCTTGATTTTATGTGTTCTTATATATTCTCAGGGTTTTTCTTTTATTTTGATTTTGTAAATTAGGGGAAAATGGATGCAAATGGTGGGTTAATTGTGAATTAGTATGAATTCTAATATTTCTGATGGGCAGTTAATTTTTTTTGATTGAATTTTAAAATGTGTTATTATGTCATAAAGTGGAATAAAATTGGTGGTTAAGAAGAATGATAGGACGTTGAGGTAGTTTAGGTGGTGTTTGTTTATACTCATCTGGTCTGCTTATGGCGTTTTTCAACTTTTGAAAATCTACCAAGTTCCAATTTTTAGGCCAATGAGCTTATTAGCTTGAGCTTTATGAGCTTACATTAGCTATAAGCTCATAGGTAAAAAAATTGAGCTTATGAGCTTTTAAAAGTTTGAATATCCTCATAATCTGAAAAGTAAGGTTTCGTGTTGAATAAATATTGGGTGCTTAATGTTTTTTTATAAGAATTTAGTTAGTGACAAGGTTTGATCATTTGTTATGGCACGCAATAAATGTCGACTTATTTCAGATGGAAAATGGATATGGATTTATTTAGCTACATATAGTGAAGGTCGCAAAACATATACCAAATGAGAATCAACTAAATTTGGTGGTAATTTTTTCCCATAAACACCAATCACCCATGTATCAATATATGTTAGTATAATTTAGGTAAATGGGTCAAAAACAGGTAGAAACTGCCATTAAGTGAAATCTTATGACTTGATTATAGCAGGTTTAATACAGACAAATTAGAGTATAGCTTGAGGATCCGGCTCGAGCCTATTCAAAATGCGGGGATAATGTTTTTGTGGGACTAAACACTGATGTTCCATGGATCATGTGCAGGCAAGATGATGGGCGTGATTCCATTGTAAGTTTTCAGCCTTAATGTGTAATTGCCGATTTGTCGTGTACTAAAACTATAGGTATATAGCCTTGATGGTTGGTTCTTTGTTTTAACAGACGGGTTTTAAAGGTCAGGCAACAGATGTTATGTCAGCGGACAATCTGTCATCAATTGAATGGTTGTAGGGTTATCCTATTGCCCCGGAATAGCGGCCACTCACACGGCACAAGGTAAATTCAATCATGTTGGAGGCAAGTTCCATGCCATAAGCCATCACAACTGGACTATAAATGTCTAATGTTTTGAATTGGTTTTCAGGCCACCTTCAATGCACCTATGGGAGACGAGCCATTGTGTTTAGACATGAGCAGTATAGGGAAAGGTCAAGTACAAATCAACTGCCAAAGCATCGGAAGATATTGGACCGCTTATGCTACCGGTAATTGGCAAGCATGCCATTATGCCGTTTCTTACCGTCCTCCAAAGTGCCAGCTACATTCTTTCGTAGGGGGATTCTCAGGTTACAAGTGTCCGACTGGACAATTTAGCCGGCTAAAATAGTTGAAGGGGAAGTCGCGTGTTGCTTCAGCCTTTGCAATGTTATCCAGACGAATGGGAACACATAGAAGCTTGCATCAGGTTTAGTGAATTCGTTTATGACTCTTTCGAATGTTTTACACGGCTTTGAGATTCCTCCTATTAAAATTTTGGATCAATTTGAGATATAAGTGTTGTTTGAAGGTTATGAAAATTTCTAATTTTGACATCTTTTTAGGTAGTTAGTTGTTTGGATGAAGCTATGAGAGTGCGGGAAGAAATGAATGATAATGGGTTGAAAGCGAGAATAGCAAAGGAGGTTGAAGCAAATCAAAAAAGGATTAAGAAAGAGCTTGAAAAGCAACATGTCTTGAAGCGAAAGGTATTTATTTTCCCTCTCGATTCATGTTGGTGAGTTGGGTATTGGGTCAAGATAAGTAATCTAAAAAACGTGTCGAAATACATGTTGTTTGGGTCACATTGGGTTGACACAAACACTTTTTGTCCGCTTTCAAGCTTCTTAATCGTTTCTCAATGAGCTGTTTGGAATCCCAAATGCCCTCAATGCAGCAGATCTGCTATATTGAAATGTAATGAAGAGATTTTATAATTAATCCTGAAAAAGCAAACCCGAACACTTTTTTTGAAATCATTAATTTTTAGGCTGCTTATGTGCTTATGCTTAATAATAAAAAAGAGTTAAGCACCAGCCATATTATTTTTTTAATCAGCTATTGAAGATTCTTCCCACCAAATTCATCCACATTTTATCGACCACCTTCTGCGTTTGCCACTTTGAAATACTACCTTGAAGTTTCTTTTGTTTCTGATATGCATATATGGTATGAAAATATGTGGCTATCAGGAACAATGATGTGCAACTAGCCGATTTTGTAGAAAGCGAGTTTCTTGGTGAGCAGGTAAATATCAAATTTCACTTGAGTTATTTTCCTATTCATCCTAGGTAGCTGTATAAATGTATATAAAATGATACTGACATATATTCTTATTATTGTAAAAGGTTGAAGCTATCAACAACCTATCTGAGTATGTTGCTCAGCTAAGAAGAATCGGCAAAGGGCATGGTAAGACTTAATTTCCTGTGAATTCTATAAAACAACAAAAAGTCAAATATCAAAAGTCTAACTGTTAATCTGTATCATTTTTTAATATAGCATATACCATATCTACTAAGCCCTTAGGCATGAATGTTCAGTAACCAGATCCTTCACTTAGAACCACATCTAATATTTGACCAGCAAAAAGACTACATTTGGATTTGTTCGAGGGTTGTTTGATAACTTTTCCATACTATGTGTTGCAGGACGCCAAGTGCCAAGGCTGTTTCAACATATGGTTTCATGTATGTGAGGAAGCCTAGAAGTTTCTTCTTCCAAAACCAAGATCCCCAAGTAAGTCATTTTTACACATGCCAAATGAAAATTCTTGATTGATATATGGATGAGAATAGGATGAAAAGCCTCAAACCTGTCAGCTAAACCCACTTTTGCAGCATTTGCTGATACAAAACTTCCAACGCGAGCAATAAAAAGTATCAGTGTTATCTGTTATATTTTATGGGTGTAATTGATCCAGCAGAAAACTCGACATATATTAGACTCTCTACAAATTTATGATGAAAAAATGACAAACGAGAACTAAAAAACTAGGAAATAACTTGCTTTATATATATGCAGTTGTGAACAGCTGATACCGACAGCGGTTCTAGGTTCCTAAGTTTTGTTTCAATTTGCGTTAAAATTCGTGGGTTTGGGGTGGGAGGGGATGGGGATGTAGGTGTTGAAATGGCTACAATATCAAATATTCAGCAACATAAACATACCTTATAATACAACACGCACGGCACAATTTCATCACCACTCACCACTTTCATTTCACTCGGTGGTCACCACCACCAATTTAACCAGAAAAATTCTCGACTACGCATGAACGTTTTTAGAATGTATCAAAGACCATGCACGGTATTGCGGTATTTATGACTATGTATGGTAATATAGCCTTTACGTGTGGTATTGTCTATAACTACATCTAAAGTTATAGTGACATAAGAATTAGGAGTAACAAAATGAACCGAGTACTCTTTGCCTAGGGGTATCAAGTGTATTGTTAATGTGTTGATCCCCAAAAGGCTGAGGGTTTGAATCCCATGTGAACATATGTGCAATTTAGATTGTGCGACTTTGTTTTATATAAAGAAGTACGTGAGTAATAAGTTCATATATCAGAAACAAAATTCTACACACTTAAATTTCCCATATAAGTCCTCATGTTCTTTTTGCATGATTAAACTTAACAAAACTACCTAATCTGTTTTCCTAAAAAAGTTGAACATACACTTTATTGCTACGTGATTTCCATGTTGTGTAAAATAATGAAATGGAATATAAGGCCACTCTTGAAAAACACTTCATTAACATCTGTGTAATTATCTTCTTTCTAGATTTATTTCTTTGGTTAAGAAGGTATATACATATTGTTTATCAAATACATCTGCTTTGGTGTTCTTGATACAAGAAAGTCTCGAAAACTATGCATGTACAACATTACGAAAACATACGAAAACGTAAAAAAAGAATGAAAACATACAAAACATACGAAACGTGAACAACGGGTCAACCATTTCATCAGTATTGTTAAGTGGGATAGATGGATCTCCAATAATGGTAATCCTTTAATACTGCATTACTAATTATAGGTCCTTCACCTAATACTTGTTTTTGACTTTCACCATCGTAGGTCCTTAATTTATCACTAATTTAATCCTTTGATATTGCATATTCCTTCACATATTTGTTGGCGATTTAATCAGTTAAGGACCTGTTGACGCGTCATTCATCCTGTGACAATGATTGTTTCTACACGTATACTTACAAAAAAGATCTTGCAAATCAAGTGTCCTTAAGCTTCTGTGTTTGTTTTCAGAGTGGAGGAAGAAGTGTAGGCGATACAATATACAAGTACATGCCTTGCGCATGCAGATTCTCCCCTGAATATGTACATGATTGTCTCAGCATAAGCTTTAAAGATAAGGAACTGGCGATAACAGATCGTGTTGCGGCCTCGATGTATCTCAGTTGATCTCAAAGAGAGAACATTGCGTACGCTATAGCAACAGGTATGTTCTTCTTGGCCTGCTATAGATTTATAATGAGCTACAATTGGATCAGTCTATTATATAAGTGTGTTTGGACCATACCAAGTTACTGAAGCAAGAGCATTCTTTGATAAGGTAACTGCAGAACTAAAGTATATTTTTGGTGTTTCGTGGTGCTTATTGGCTGGGGTTGCTAAAAGTGAGTAAGAAACTTAAGGAGGAAGAAAGCTCAGGAAAATTATAGACACAAAGTATTGGTTGGTCAACCCAACTCGCCTAAAGAAATTACCCGTTTTAACCTAATCATCTTTGTCTGGCTCCTGTCAAATGAAGAGCGGCATCTGCAGCCGAGAAGATCATTCTCGGCTATCAAAAGTTCCATCATCGATTAATTAATCGATCCCATAGCATCAAGGTACTTTATCCTCTTTTTTATTGTTTAGTTTCATCCATCTTCTTCACGTTGCATGCTACACTAATATATGCATAATAAAAATTATAATCTTACACTTTTTATATGAAATACTTTAAATGGATCGATTAGATCTGGAATTAAATAAGTGATATAGATATGTAAGTTTATTGTATGTATAAATTTTTTTATCAGATTTAATCAATCAAAAAAAATTCTACATAACGTAAAAAAAGTGACATTATTGGTTGAGAATCTAGGAAATGTTCCAAAAAATGTAGATAGTGGACACCGTAAGAAATAAATAACCAACATAATTTTAATTTTAAGTTATACATAGTTTTCATAGTATGATGTTAAGATCATTGAAGATGTTGGATTGATTGTTGTTGGGTTGGTTTGTAAGCAGTCGATTCATGCAGAGTGTAGACACTGGCCCGAAAGATGTGACTAAAATGAGGGAAGCGTTGCTAAACGGTACGCCATATTGTGATAGTCTACTCAACTATATAAGAAAGATGGATCCCCTTTTTTGGAACCTTCTCACTGTTACACCCACCAAAGATGAATCTGGCAAGTGTTATCGAGTATTAACATTGAACATAATGATTTAACTTTATGTAGATATTTAATTTTATGTAGATGAGATGAAGTTACATGAGAGTTTACACGGTCCAAGCTTGACTGGAAGTGACTGGGCTTCATCAATAAGTATATTTTTCTGCCTTGGAACGCAGGTCGACTGGCCAGATTTGAACCAAATTACTACAAATTCAGACTTTCACCCAAACCCGTACTGATCCGTTACCTAACTGAATAAAAATACCATGTAGGGTCCTGCAAAGATGTGGACATGGTGGGGGAAGATGTGTACGTATGTCGTCGAAACCTGTAATATGCAGCTATGTTTGGAAAAGTAGAAGCATATTGGAACCGAGGTATGTCCCGTTGTATCGATATATTGGTGTTTCTTGACGACGTAGATGTTTGGCTTATATTCTTTTTTTACACATATCTTAGGCACACCAAAATAGCACTCAAGTAGACAGTGAAAGGAGTCAAAGAGCCGCGGTTGAGAAATGAACTTTCGTATACATGATAGTACTGCTAAAATAGTATATGTATGGGATTTGCTTATTCAAACTGCTTATATAGGGGCTGTTAGAGGAATTAATATTTTTAATTGCTTATCTTTTAGGATAGAGATCCTCTAAAGTTCAAACGAACTTTACCGGTAAAGTTCTCTCACAACATAACAGTGGGGTCTACAAAGGGACCCAGTTTACTTTATTAGTGTGAGGGAACTTTACCGGTAAAGTTTATTTGAACTTTAGAGGATCTCTATCCTATCTTTTATATCATGGCATATCGTATCTTGCTGTTTTCTATCATTGTTCTTTTGTAGTCCTGCTTTATGTCATGAAAGTTGTGGTGTGAAACATCGAAAGTAATGTCATAACTCGCAACAGCATGTGAAATAGATTTACATAAAGTGGGTCATGAAACTGAAGTGGTGCTGAATGATTTGTTGGCACAAGATATATGTTAGCTCAGCATTAACACTATGTTTTTTTGTAATGCAATTATTTATGGTCTAATATTTCTTATGATTGGATAAGCATGATCTTTGATGCATACACTCTGCATTTTGTAAACTTGGATAAAAACATGCTTATTTTGAAAACATCTTGCAGACAGCAACGAGACCCGGTCTGACCCGTTACCCCGCGCTCCGCCGCGGAGCGCGGGTTACAAACCTCGTTTAACATATTCTCAACCTCCCCATTTGGAGATGCTTTTAATGTATACTAACTGGGTTCTAAAAGGCGCGCCATGGCGGCACCCAAGGCGCGAGACGTGGCGTTTACGTTACGAAATAGATCAATGCGTAGACTTTAGAAGTGGCGTGAGTTTAAGTGTGAAAAGAAGGGCAAAGGCGTGGCGAGTTTTTTCGAAGTGTTTAAGGGATTTTCTAATATTTGAGATTTGGACTTGGATTTACTAATATTTTGGATTGAGGCTTGAATTTAATAATATTTACCACTCATATAATTATAAAATATGATATATATCTATAAATCTATAAGTATTTTTGTCGTCTTAAGTCACGCCTTAAAAACTTCATGTTGCCACACCTTACGCTAAAGCTTAAGGCTTGGTTATGCCGCTACGCCACGCCTCACGCTATTTATAACCTTGATACTAACCTTTTAAATAAGTTATTTTTAACCTTTATATCCAATTGAGATATTAGGCGACCGTGTGTTGCTGCGAAGCTTAATATCCGATATTTTTCGCCTAATATATAATTTAAGTGTCAAAGTTACAATGAAATTTCACATATCCGATAATTTTATATATATATATATGGGGGACTTTATTTTCAACACCATTTTAAGTGCGAGAACTGCGAGAACCTCTTTTAAAATCAAGAAAATACATGCACGCCGTCAATAATCGTAAGAATCCACCCATGTTCTTCTGTATCATCATGAATTCTTCTTCTTCTTTCACAAAAACCTTACACTCGGCCGCAATTGTGCCATTGCACGTCTTATAAGAACACACATGCACACCTTCAAAGAAAAATTTTGTATTTCTAATTTCTCATCAAATCCTTTAGAAAAAATATGTTTTTTTAAAACATATTTGTTCTTTTTAGAACATATGTGCAGAAATACAATTATTGAAGGCGTGCATGTATGTTTTTGAAAGTTCTCGCAGTTCTCGCACTTAATTTGATGCTGAAAATAAAGTTACACACACACACACACACACACACACACACACACACACATATATATATAAGAGGATACATGAATGTTACCTAAGCAACATAAACGCCACATCATCATTCAAGAAAGACCACCTATACAACTAATTATGACACATAGACATTTATGATTTCCACCTATGCAACTATTTATGCCACCTAAGCATTTACCAAGCCACTTATGCAACTACTTATGCCACCTATGCATTTAACAAGCCACCTAGATCAATCAAATCCACCTAAGCATTTATTATTCAAATTCATTCGTATAAGATAAATCTGAAAAAATAAACCATTTGTGGAATTCGAACTTGGGTCTTGGCACCCACAACAATATAATTTACCATTAGACCACAATGGTATTTGTGTTGAGTTTTTTAAAAACAAAAACTATGTACACTACACAATAAAGACCCGGATTTGTGTTTATATTTGAAAAAAACCCAATAAATGCATAATCAACATTTTATTTTGAATTTAAAATCAAAAATTGTTATGGAAGGAAATTATGTTTAATAAGTTAATACAAAGTCAACCATGAAAGCTGTAACTCTTGCAAAAAATTCGCATGATTTGTTTTATGAAAGGAAGTCTTTGCTGGAAATTTAAAACCAAGTGAATGCGATATTAGTCAAACCGAAATCCCCTAAAAATTAGCCATTATTTTCTTAATAAAATTAAGTTCAATCTATAAATTCCAGGGCACAGTAGAACGAATTCAAAATTACTAACCTAATACCTACATAATCATACTTCCAAATCACGCTCATACCAGGTTCCTATTATTTTTAGTTATTGAATCACATAGTCATGTTCGTGTGATTTGTAATTAATTAGGTTTATGGTTTTTATAGGTCGAATTTGGTGATTTGGTCTGATTGATTATTTAGAGTTTACGATCAACACAAGGTTTATAGTTTATGATTTTTGCTTTTGTAGGTTTCCAAGAAGTAACAACTAAAGAGATTAACGCAGTTGAGACCTACTGTAAATCTTTAAGAGGGTAATTTGTCATTTCCATTAATCGTCTCTTTTCTTCATGTATTTGGTTTTGTTTTGAATTTGAATCCATTTGAAGCTTTAATCATTTATCTACTTTGTTTGCATTTTAGATTGAAAGTGGTTTATTTGGAATAATAAGTGTACTTAACCGATGAGATAAGGGTAAAGTCTCGATTTTTTTCATATGTTTTTGGTCCATTAATTCATATGATTTGAATTTTGCGTTTCTTGACAGTATGAACACCAAGTGGGTTGCTTTTCATGGGTAATTTGATAATTTTTAGTTAGGTGATTTATTGATAATTTTTAATTAGATGATTTATTGTTTCGATCATGGGTTGTTTTTCATTTTTAATAAAGGTATTGATTTCAGTTTACTTTGACATCTCAGTCTCTTAAACAGGTTTGTCTCATGAATCTTATTATATCAACTTATTGTTCTTCTATGAGCACTAACTATTTGATGAAATGCTTGACAAAAGAAAATAAAAAAAGCATTTGACTTGATACGTTTATTTGATGAAAACCTTGACAAGTTGTTGCTTATATTCCTTAAAGAAGAAGCTATCAAAGGTACAAGTGTATTTGTTTTCTGATTTTGGAGTGTGTTTTAACTTATAAGGCATTATTAATTTTTTTGAGTCAAGATCTAATACTCTCTGTAATGAACTTTTCACTGAAATCGTAATGCTGATATGTATTTATATAATTTTGTCACTGTCAGATGGTTGTTGGAGTAGGTGCATTTGTCTTTGCTAATTCCTTTGTTCCGGGTCAAGCTGGTGCTCTTTCAATAATATGAGTCCTTTTATTTTCTCTTATAAATTTTGCAAGAGCTACTCTTCTAAAGTGGATAAAGCTTTATTTGTATCTGTTCATGCACATAAAAGAGTCATATTGATTGATGAGTTAATGGCATGAAATGACTTATCAAATGGCATTACAAATGAGTTCATATAAACCTTATAACATATGATGGTCATATTTTATATAGCATGCGGTGGTTTTGTAGAAAAAAACTTGAATAGCAAATCTTAAGAAATTATTAAGCAGGAATATTATACTTATCAAGGTCATTGATTTAAATTAGTCTAATTGCATTAGTCCTACTGTAGGTGGATTTTCCAAAAGCACAAGTTCCTTTTTTGTACCCACTTACCTCATATATGGTATTCAATTTTTTTTAGTTTGAAAATAGAGGTTATCTACCAAAGTACCAATAGAGATTGAGATCAAGGTTGTCACAATTTATGGTGGTATTTTGTCATGATTGTCTTAGACATTGTTTCGGTGCTTATTTTATATTGGAATCAACAAAACCCATATAACTGTACTACATTAGTGATTTACTCCAGAAAAAAATCTGCTACAACTAGGTGAATGTCTCTTTACTTCGTAAACAACATATAAGGCACACATACACATTTATTTCATTTATAGATACAATGTTCGCTGTTAAATCATTATGAACATGCATAATGATTGCTTATAGATACACGCTTGTGCAGATAAATAATGCAGGACTTAGCCAGAATGTTGGATCATATAATTTTGTCGAAACATTTGAAAAAGTTATTAAGACTAACTACTATGGCACCAAAAATGTGACTAAAGCTGTGATACCATTGATGACGCCTTCTTCTTGCAGACATATTCGAGCTAATGTTGAACGGGTGGGACTTGAGATTTCTTAATGTGGGGATGATACCCTGTGGCTCCGCCAATTTCTTCATGTGAGATCAATAGACACAACACGAGTTTTCTAATATTTCAAACACCTGAAAAAATAGTGAAATAGCTAAAAATTATTTAACTATCATATTGTGTTATTTTCTTACTATAACTAATTATTATAGGGGCTGAAATTATTTAACTATCATAGTGTGTTATTTTCTTACTCTAACTAATTATTCTCTATGTCCATAAAGAAAGTGATCTTATAAATTCAAATTGCTACTTTTTTGCATCAAAATTTGATTAGTTCTTTTTTTTAAAAGTTGCTGCATATGATGACTTTACCAATTTAATAGAATAAAAATGTTACACCACTAGGCAGAAGTCTGAATGCTCTTTCTGGCCATGATACTTTCTACCAAACAATCATTTGGAGGCAATTATACAATTTAACCGTACTTTAGTATGTCTACGTCGTTACTAATGCAGAATTATCTTTGTCAATTATAGATTGTTTCTTCCATGGTAAGTGTGGTGGTTCATTCTGCATTTCTGTAGCAATACACACATGGCCTATGTAGCACTTTTAATCTCTGCCAAGTATCTGTACTATCTTAATAAACTCTTATTGCATGAGTATGCAGGAGATGGAGTTTGCTCATACTTTAAGGCAGAGCAAAGTGAAGATAAAGATATGTCAGGTTATTATTTGCTTCTTATACTATCCTCTTCCGTTTGTAGAAAAAGACAATTTTGCATTATTCTTAGCAGGGTTCTAAACATTCGCAATATTCTAAGCAATATGTAGGTTTTAGATAATGGTACGATAAAGCATAAGTAAGATAGTATATGTTTGTGTCTAACTGTCTATTATAAACTTCACAAAACAAAAGTTTATCTATTAGTCCATTTAAAACATAGCCTAAAAGGATGTTGGTCACATGTTTGAATGTTTTGATTATTAACAATATAGTGAGAAGTATTTTTTTTCTAATCAAATTTTGACACACTAAGTAGTAAAAACCTGGACGAGATTATTGTATTTAGGTTGACCCGACACATTCAACTTTTGCATAGTTACTCAAACCGTCAACTTGCTACGTCTACGTACATATGTGAAAAGCTGTGTCAGAAAAATTGTAATTCATAGAACCACATGGTACAAAACATCCCATGATTTTAGATGATAGAAATGCTAGATGAAACCTAAAAGGATTGCACTTCAGTTATGCATACATGTTAAAACTTATTGTTGTCCTGGCATTTTTATTTTTTTCTCTAATTTCTTTTATCTCAGCTTAGGTATAGGGAAAGAGTCGAAAGACAGCAATTTGCTGCAACAATATCAGATGTAGTAAATTATTAGAGAAAAAAATAAGAAATAAGTTGCTTACACAGTGCATCTGATATTATTGCTTACACAATTTAGTATTCACCATCTTTGGAGTGCCACAGATTAATATGTTGCTTACACAGTTTTGATGATAAGCATATATTTTAGACTTTCAGTCAATAGAAGTTTGAGTTGAGACTATAAGATAATATTACACAACATATATATGCAGGCTTCATATGGAGGTTTCGTCAGAAAGTCAGTAGCAAGCATGCTTGGTGGGAAGAAACCTGTTACAACAGCTGTGAGTTTCATTTATAATCCATCTCTTTATAATATAGTTGAGTCTGTAAGATTTATTATTCTTCTTTATGATATTGATCGGAATTTTTTATTTTCTATAATGCTTTTCAAGCCTGCTTTTAAGAAGGTTGGTCCCGTGAAGACGACTGCTGGCAAGAAAGCAGCTGGACCAAGTCAAAATAAACAAGTTGCACTTGAATATGTTGAGGTGAGTTAATTTATGACCGACACACACATATAGTTTGCATTAGAAGTTTTGGACTAATATTATAATCATCAAATTCATGGCTTGCTTTTTGCTT
>BQNB010114743.1:0-21693 GCA_026074375.1 Tanacetum coccineum
AAATTAAAGATATGCATTAAAATCATATGAATTAATGTTTGACAAACAAAATAAAATCCGTAAACATGATCAAACCATATATCTTTTACCGGGAGAGATTACAAGATTTTTAGCCGCACATGGTGATAAAGATGATGAAATATTTTGTTGTCACGGTGGCCGCCTCCTTTTTCTTTTCTTGTTTCGTCGGCTGCTAAAACCCTTTTGACCGAATCTCTTTTTTTTTTCTTTTTTGGTGTTTGTCTCTTATTCTTTCACCAATGGGACGAATTGCAATTATGATATATACTAAACATCAGTACAAATACGACATCCCCCTGTGTCGTTTTAAATTTGGGCTGATTTGAGCCTGTTCACCTGCGTCCATTCCTTCTTTGGCCCAGATTTGTCCGTCATATTTTTTTATATATATCACGCACCTCCTCCATTATACCAGAAACTTCTTCCCCAATTCCACCACACTAAAGATCATGCAGCAGCAGGTCACTCCTTATGTTGTTCACACACATATTGCATCATTCTAGAAGTAACCTAGATGGAAACAAGATGAGATGAAAACAGGACGACGAAGGCGTGTGTACGACCACCGCAGCTGAACCACCACCAGCGGAACCCCTTCTAGAGGTTATCAGTCACAGATAAACGTATCAAAGAATTTTGGGGATTTTCCTTTACTTGAAGTTTTTTTTATCGATTGGAGCTAGAAGATGTTACAAATGGGTTTGACTTTATTGCTTCAAATTGCAGGTATGTAGTTTTATAAGATTCAATTTAAAATTTCATTTTGATTATACGTTGAAATTTTATAGGGTGTGTTTGTGTTTAATTTTCAGAGTTTTTGGAATTAGGCGTTTTGGTTGATATTCGAATTTCTAAAGTTATTGTCTGAGATGCCTATCCAAACTGCTTATCTTATTATTTGTTAGTGACATAAGCTACTTTAAATAACCTAACATAAAAAAAAGTAAGTTGCTTATATGAAGTAGCTTATTTCACTAACATAAAAAAAGTATGTTGCTAATATGAATTAGCTTATTTCACTAATATAAAAAAAAATTGAGACCATAAACTTATTGAGTTTATGAAAGTATTGGCTATTTATGTATTTATGTGGTTCTCATACTTGCAGCACCTGTATTCACTCTTTGATCCTTGGAGCAGCAAAACCTATAGATGTTTAAGGTACCATATTTCAACTCCATAAGTATAAGATTCACCATTTGGTTATCTGTTTTAAGATTATCATCAATACAATCTCTGTGGCTCCAGGTGATGTAGAAGAGTAACTTTAAAATCTGTTCCAATGAGGAGATTGAGGTTGCACAGTCAAGGCAATATCTTTTAAATCTTCCTATCTCAGTTGATGAATCAATAGTATGTGTTCATAACTTTGTTAGATGTCATTCTCGTTTATAGCAAAAAGGGATTTTACCCTATGTCTTTTCCTTCACGTCAACAACAAGGCCAACATGGCCTTTTTCTTTCTTCTTTGTTTTCATTCGCTCCACGCCAAACCAACCCACAATTCTTGTACTTTATTTTTTTTAGTTATTAACACTTGGACCAAGTGTGAACCAAATAGGCTAAAAGCCTAATAACACGAACTGAATTTCCCAGCAGGTATAGCCATGAGATGACTTCATATTTTTGTGTTTTATCACATGAAAATAAAGATCTTATTTTTCTCTTTTCGTGGCTTTCTCGACCAACTAAAATGGAGCTCGGACGAAGAAGTTATGGCCAAATCATTGAGACACGTTTAAATGTTTCACTCTTCATTATTTTACTTCTTTTCTTGTCACTTTTTCGTGTCGTTTCACCATTCGCTCACAAAGTCTCCATTTTAGCTCCATTTAGTGCATAACCTACATAATCACAAAACACACTCAAAGTACATGTATAATAATAAATAATAATGCAACTAGGCGTAATTAACATGCAATGAGGTGTATGTAAAATACACCGATCAAATCACCCCAAAACTTAAATTAAATCCACCTACTCCCTAAGGATTCGACCCTTTCTTACCCTATCTATATAGGTTTAGTTAAGGTTTATTTTTGACCGGTACAACGACCCGATCAAATTTTGTACTCCTTACCCCGCAGCTTTGGAAAAATCGGCATCTGCACGATTGGCTAAAAAGGGTCCTCATTCTGAGGATATGTGGGAGACTTTCAAGCAAGTAAAGATCAATCTCCCCCTTATTGATGCTATCAAGCAAATTCCTGCATATGCCAAGTTTTTAAAGGACTTGTGTACCCAAAAGAGGAAGCTGAAGGCAACTTTGCCTAAAAAGATTGACCTAACTGAGCATGTCAGTGCGGTCTTATCTAGCTCTCTTCCTCCCAAATTCAAAGATCCTGGAGCACCATTGATTTCAGTTGTGGTGGGAAATATTGCCATTAAGAAGGCGCTCCTTGATCTCGGTGCTAGTATCAACATCCTTCCTGCTAGTTTGGTCGATAAGTATGACTTAGGAACTCTTTGTAAGACTGACACTATAATTTCCTTAGCCGATCGATCTACTAAAATTCCTAGAGGCATCTTAGAGGATGTTATTGTGAAAGTTGATGACTTTTATTACCCAGTTGACTTCTTTGTTATGGACACCGAGTCACCATACAAGGATGTTCAACCAACCATTATCCTTGGACGACCATTCCTAGCCACGATAGATGCTAGGATTAATTGTCGAATTGGCACCATGGACATTGCTTTCGGTAATAAGAAGTTAAGATTGAATGTGTTTAATTCTGTGAATTCTCCCACTATGAATGAATGTTACCAAGTGGATGTGATTGATGAGGAAGTCCAAAAGCTTGCACCCCGTATGCTTAAGGACGATCCTTTGGACTTTTATCTAACTGGTGAGAATGAGGAGATTCTTAATGTTGCTGAAGTACAAAAGATTCAAGAGTGTTTGGTCAATTCTTTGGACCATCAAAGACCACCGTGGTCTTATAAAGTGGAGCCCTTGCCTGTTAATTTTAACACGGCCACAAAGCCGTCGCTAGAGGTGCCTCCAACTCTTGAGCTGAAACCTTTGCCATCCAATCTCAAATATGCTTTTCTAGGTCCTAACAATACTTTACCCGTTATTGTTGCTTCTGATCTTTCTGGGTCACAAGAGGAAGCACTTTTGAAGGTGCTTTCCAAGTATAAAGCAGCAGTGGGATGGACAATTGCAGACTTGAAAGGAATCAGTCCTTCATTATGTATGCACCGAATTGTTACGGACCCAGATGTTAAGCCATCAAGAGATGCGCAAAGGCGTTTGAATCCTAATATGAAAGAGGTAGTGAAGAAGGAAGTTCTCAAATGGTTAGATGCTGGTATCATCTATCCCATCTCGGATAGTAAATGGGTAAGTCCCACGCAAACGGTGCCTAAAAAGGCTGGTATCACCGTTGTGGAAACCGAGAGTGGGGAAAAACTCACCACCCGACCAGTGACCGGGTGGAGAGTGTGCATAGATTACCGTAAGCTGAATAATGCCACATCTAAAGATCATTTCCCACTACCTTTCATTGATCAAATTGTTGAGAAGCTTTCCGGTCAAAAGTTCTATTGCTTTTTGGATGGGTACTCCGGGTATAATCAAATACCCATCCATCCTGATGACCAGGCCAAAACCACTTTTACATGTCCTTATGGAACATTGCATTCTGCTGAATGCCGTTTGGCCTGTGTAATGCACCCGCTACCTTTCAGCGATGCATGATGAGCATCTTTTCGGACATGGTTGGAGAATCTGTAGAGATATTTATGGATGATTTCTCCATCTTTGGTCAATCCTTTGAAAGCTGTTTGGGTCAGCTTGAATGTGTGTTAAAAAGATGCACCGAAACTAATCTAGTGCTTAGTTAGGAGAAGAGCCATTTCATGGTTCATGAGGGAATTGTATTGGGGCATGTCGTATCTAAAAAAGGATTTGAGGTTGACCGTGCCAAGGTGCAAATAATTTCAACCCTTCCTCCTCCCACTAACATTAAAGTTGTGCGATCTTTTCTTGGTCATGCGGGGTTCTACAGGCGATTTATTAAAGATTTCAGTGCTATATCAAAACCTCTTTGTAACTTACTCTTAAAAGATGTACGATTTGACTTTAATGAATCATGTCTTAAAGCATTCAATATGCTTAAGCAGAAGCTTGTAGAAGCCCCGATTCTGCAGTCACCTGATTGGTCAAAGCCTTTCGAGATCATGTGTGATGCGAGCGATTATGCCGCTGGGGCTTTGCTGGGACAACGGGCTGATAAGAAACCCGTTGTAATCTTTTATGCTAGTAAGACTGGTATGTGCTTAATTACACATACCATTTTCCATTAAAAACGGACTTAAATGACTAAAAACGTACCAAAATACATTGTATTTGTATGTTTGCATTTGTATTGTGCAGGAAACGGATATACAAAAAGAAAGCCAAAAACAAACAAAGCCGAGCACGGAATGGAAAAGACAAAGTCAAAAGTCAACCAAGTGAAGAAAATACAACTTAAGGGACTAAAATTGCCAAACCTCAAGTTGTATTACAAGAGTTAAAAGACAAGGGTCGAAATTGCAAACCGGGCAAAGTTTGCAATGAAGTTATAAGATTCGAGGGGCCAAAGCTGCCAACCTTCCCAAACTCCATTTTCCCGCCCAACAAAAACCCAGGTGCAGAGTAGGGATGTCGTCCCATACCTTCTCCCTGCAAAACACTCAACACCCTAGATAAATCATTTCAACCACTCTACTATTCCCCCCAGCTGTATAAGTGCCATGTTGGCAATCCCACACCATTTCTAAGAAATTTCGATGGCTGTGATTGACTCCAAAGAAGCACAAAAGAAATTGAAGGCTGGGATTTGTTTTAGAATCACCTCACACAACAAGCACACTTGGTTTTTGCTCTCACAAAAGAAACACAAGCTGCAAGTCCAAGAGAAGAAGACTTCGGCTATAAATAGAGCCTTTTGTAAGCCTTTGAGGCATCTAGTAACTAACTAGTTAATCTTAGTTTTGAGTTAGTTTTTAATTTTCAATATAACTTACCTTATTTTAAAGTCATTTACAGCTTTTATTCTTGAATCTTTGTATTTCCTTTGTTAAACATTACTTAGTACTGTTTTAAGTCTTATAAAATTCATATAAGTTCATTTGTTTTACTAAATACTGAGAGTTAAGTAAGTCACAGAAAATTTCCAACTAAATATATACCATCAGCTTTTGATGATAAGCCAGTTCTGGAGGGCTTATGGACATATAGCTTGTTTAACACTAGACTCGAGCTTGGAGATTCTTTTGTTTACCTGTTTTTGGCAGGGTGTTGTAACGTCTCTTTTTTCTTATTTTTCTTATTTATTGTGAAGTTATATGGTGATTATTTGGTACCTATATTTGCTTATTAGGCTTTATCATGACTGCTTAGTGCTTATCTTGCTTAGTTGTTAGTTTAAAATATTTTGTGTCACTATGTTAGTTTGTACTTGTAGTATGTTTCTTAACTTCTGTTTGATTGATTTTGCTTATTTAGTGCTTATTCTTTGATTGAAGGTCTGCATTTTGAGGTTGTCTTATTTTGTTATTATAATAATCTGTTTGTTAATCATTTAAAAAAAAGAAAAAAAGAAAATGATTGCCCCCCCCCCCCCCTTCTTTCTGAAGATACTTTTTTTAAGGGGTGTTTAGAACAAGCAGTACTAACCCATAGTTAGTACTGCTAGTTATCTTTTGGGATTCTTAATCTATACGTATAACTCAGGTTAGTTCTGGTAGTTCGACACTGTTATTTACCTAATTAAGTTCATTTTGCTTATTTTATTATTTTGGTATTTAAGGATTTGTTTAGCTTTTTAGTGACCCCACCCCCCCCCCGCTCCCGAATAAGAACATTTTCGTTTACGGTTTTTAGTAGAGCTTATTAAAGCTTGTTTGCCTTTTCAAAGTAATTTAAGAGTTTATCGGTTTTTAGTTTTTTAGCTTATTCGCCATTCTAGTTTATTCTAGTTGCTTATTCTTATGCCTGAATGCTTATCAGAGATAGTTAAATGTCTGTTTTAGCTTGTTTGCTTATTTCTTATTTCATCGTGTTTTATTAAGTTGGCTAGTACCTAACTTAAGTTAAGTTACTGTGAGTTTAAAGCTAAGCCAGACAAATCTAAGTTGTTATGCTGAGTATTTCTCTTGCTTAATTTAGCTTAATTGTTTGCTGAATTTGCTTATTTAAGGTTAGTTTGGCTTATTGGGTTTGTCTAGGCCTGTTCTAGCTTATTTACCTTGCTTATCTTTGTTTGCATTTGCTCATTAGGTTTAGTGCCCAACTTGTCTTTTCCATTTTCTATTTGCTCGCGTTTTTACATTCCGTCTGTTTTTAGGTATTACAATCTTTAATGCTTCGTTGTTCGTTTACTTAATTGCTTTTGCATTTTATTGAAAATACCTAAATCAATCTTGTCATATTCAAAACATCGATTATCATTAGTCATTCGATTTTCAATAGCCCTCGTTGGGACATAACGACCCGGAAATACTCTATACTACTTCCGGTTTCATTGATTTTGTGGATCTTGATCCTTGTTATATATTTATATTTATTTTATATATAAAAAGAGTAAAGATTTCGACCAGTAATTTTTGGCGCGTTGCCGGGGAGGATGTGGAAACACAGGAGTTACTCGATACGTTTTGACAATATGTTTGAATTTGTAAATTCTCTTTTATTTTTATAAAAAATACAAAAATATTTTTTCATTTCTTGTTTTTTTTTGTATATAATTTATAAACAAGGAAAAAACCAAAAATATAAAAACATTGTCTTAATCAAGAAATAAAATTCACAAGTTGGTAAAAATACCAAAATATAATATTCTCAATTGAGGTATTATCATAATAAATTCCGGTGAACTTGTTGGTTCCCAAATCGAACAAAAGATTTAAAAACTTGCCATTTGTGTCTCTTACGACGTACGGCTCACCTCGATTTGATTAACAAACTAAAAGGTGGGTATAAGGAGGGTTGTTCCGAGGAACTACGACCCGAAAGGAGAAATAAGCTTCGCGCTATTCCTACTCCTCCGCTCGCTTGTGCGTTTTTCATTTTGAGAGCTACCGTGAAGTAAGTAGATTATTTGGTTGAAGTTGTCCTACCTCATTGTCCGTTAAAATACATTGTGAATAAATCATTGGAAAAAAAAATTAGTGTAAATTTTCTTTTTATATTTCTATTTTGTGCATGCGCACTCGTTCTCAAGCCCGTAAACGTCGACAACAACAAGTCCGACAAACTTCTGTTGAATCACCCAATCTTTATGAAACAAATAAACAATCAAGATCACTTTCAATCCTCCCATAGTTCGATGGCGGTAATTCGTACTACTGGTGCAATTACGCGAAAGCACCATCCGAGGGTTTTTTGTTCGAGGATGCGATCGTTTGTTCCCGTACATTGCTACCTGCGAACAACTTTGAGATAAAGCCACGATAATATGGTTACTTATTCTTGTTTCTTAAAACTAAGCTTATTTTTTTGGACCATGATGGATATAAAGAGTCCACATGCTCACATCCGATATTTCTTCAACAAAGATCACTTCTCGATGAAGGTTCCGAACGTCCGGAGTACGTCGGTTTTGTTGTGTTTTTACGCTTTATTGCTTTTCCCATTTTCCCCGAGGGGGCCGCCCGGATTTGGCTTGCTCCTTTTAAAAATATGAATACCCCATCGATCGATTCTTACCATGGGATGATATTGTTTCGAAAATTCATTTAACAAATTCTTCCCTCCTCTAAAAACGACAAATTTCGAAATGAAATCACAAGATTTTCAACATAAATTTGATGAAAACGTTTTACGGAGGCATGGGACCGATTCCATGATCTTCTTAGGGGATGCCCGCATCGATGGGTTTTCAGAATTGCATCAAACTATTCATTTTAATAATTCACTAAATTTAAATATGATCAAGATTCACTTTGACTCCGCTTGCGGGTGGTAACTTTCTGGATATAAATGGCCTCGAGAATGCCTAAAAAAAATCCATTCGAGAAGCAAGTCATAAGGGTTCATTCGTCAATCACGAAAAGCAAAGGCACAATTGTTTCCATAGTAGTGAAGAGTAGGAGTGTGTACGTGCTCAGGCTTCTTCTAATACACTAGTGCAAGAGTTTAGCAGTTAGTAAGTGTGTAGACGTAGTGTAGTTTAGATTAGTTAAAAGCAGTAGATAGTAGAGTTTAGTAGCAGTAAGTTTTTCATAGTTTCTTCACGTTGTTATAGTTTTTTTGATGAGTCTGTTTGGAGCTGAAAGAGAGAAAGTAAATGATTCAAGTTAGGGTTTGGTCGTGCATTGCAATTTGCAGATTGTAAATTGATTTGCAGACGCATTGATTATCGATAATTTTTTTTATGGAATATAAAAAAATACCATGGGCATTTGGGCGCCAGATTACCAAGCTCAGCTCGGATTAGCATATCAGGCTTTTTCATTCATTCGGGTCGAGGACTCAAATATTAAGCATAGTCTCATTGTTATGTTGTGTTGTTTGTATCGTGTGAGGACGGGGGACTCGGGAGGATCCAGGTGAGGGGATCGAGTGTGTTGTCATTCCGTACCAATATTTGTACACCAAACCACGTTGGCAAAACATTTACCGTTTTGATAGTACATATCCAAAAAAAAAATACGTGTCACAAGCCGAGCACATGGCCCCCCCAGTTCCCCACTGTAAACTACAACCAAGGGAAAAATAATAAAAACAAAGGGGGAAAAAAAAAAAAACAAAAATGAAACAAATGCCATTGCTGTTACCGACCTCAGATGGTTTTGGATTTTTTGGATGGTTTTTCTTAGTTGCCAAACCAAAAAATTAAAATTAGACCTCCCGGTTTTCCACCAATGCAAAACCATTCAAAACAACCAAAAATCGGGGGGAGGAATGGAATCAGGGGGAGGAGGAGGGAGAGGAAGGAGGAATCAAAGGGAGGTGGAGGAAAGGGGAATGAATGGAACGGAGGAGGGGGGAAGGGACGGGAAGAATGGACGGAATATTGGGGAGGGGGACGGAGGAGGAAAGGTGGAAAGGGAGGAAGGAAGCAATTTCAAACCAAAATCGGTGGTGGGGACAATTTTGGGGAGGGGGAACCGGGGGGACGCGAATCCCTTTTTTAATCCAAATATAGGGTGGGAGGTGGTGGGTAGGGTAGGGTGTTAGTAGGGTTGGAGGGTGGTTATTAGGTTCGGTCTGTTAGGTTATAATAATTTCTTGAATGGGACCAATCAAAGGTTACCAAGCACAGGGATTTTACTATATCCCAGATCTATGTCAACCACCCCACAACCCCCTGAACATCTTTTCAAGCTTCCAGCTTTTCCAAGCTCTATAGTTAGATAGTCAACCCATGCAACCAGGTGTGGTTCGTCGTTGTCTCTTCTCATAAAGCCCTGCCTGAATTTTGATAACTACGTCAACAAAGCTTTAATTGACACGGATTTTAGGTTTTTATTTATTGGTTTTTTTATGCAAAATATGCAAAAAATCAAAAATGAAAAATCGGCAAAACCAAAAATATATCGAAATATGATCACCATAATGCATGAATAATAGTTAATTTACGCTTCTTCTTCTACTTTCGGGGGCTTGGGTTTCTGTTTAGAGGGGTTTCACTTTTTTCCCAAGCCAACCAACAAAGAAAAAAAACAAACTACCATTGTGCTAACCCAAAAAGGTGCTGTGTGAAAGCAATCACTACCCGACCCCGAAGCCGGAGGTGTTTTTGTTGTTTCTTAAGGACTTCAAAAATTTCTTTTCCTCCTAGAGGCAGAAACGGAAGGAGATAAGGGAGAGGGAGGGGGGAAAGGGAAATATAGGGGGGGAATAGAACACCGATGAGGTTTGATGGTAACAAAGGGATACAGGTGCAATAAAACCAAAAAGCCAACGAAAAAGGATAAGAAAAACAAGCAAAGAAAGCACCTCCGACCGAAAACATCCAACCTCCGATGATGATTTACCCAAAACAATAACTATGACCAAAGTTGAAGATGATGCCCGTTGTTGTGGTTGCTTATCAATTTACTAAACACCTTGTATATCACCTTCAAGGCGCCCAAGCACCAACAAAAACAGAAGAGAATCTTTAGTTCTGTGGGAGGAAGAAAAAAAGGGGGGAAATGACGACTTTTTAGCTTCAAAATTTATGTGGAGGATTTTTCCGGAATTCTCCAATTTCAAGCTAAGTTTCGCGGTTAACGCTTCCCCTTAACCTAAATGCATTTAACTAAAATTTGCACAACAATGTTTTAATTAAAAAAAGTCCTCAAAATAAACAAGGATAAGATTAATTGAGTTGTTGACAATAGATACAGTATGGTGTGGGTAAAACAATAGGTATGCGTCGGCGGTTTGTTTATTGTGGTTTGGAGGGTGATTCACTAAAAAAAGTTTCACGAGGGGAAAAGGAGAAGACGAGAAGAAGAAAAGCGAGGATTTGCAGGAGAAAAAGAGAGAAACTTTGGAAGACCACGGTAGGTCAGGCTTAGATTTTCTTTATACCATTGTGACCTTTCCAGGGAGATGGACTGAATCATGAAATAACTGAGATGGGAAGATGACTCTCTGAGAGGGAGATAGACGATGAAATGATAATGTAATGCTTATCCTTATAGGACATGGACGCCACGATCTTGGTGCAAAAGCATCAACCTAATAACCTCTCTCCATTTGGGAAAAGGAATAAGAAGAACTAAGTATTCCAGCTATTGAAGCTTTAGATTTTTTGTTGACCCAAAACCCGATTATGATACTTGAACTTGTCGATCCGAACCCTACCCGGAACAATTTCTACTCCAAACCGACACTTCGACCGAAGGTATATTTGTTTTGGGAGGGATGTTTTCGTGGAAAGTGTGGCGGGGGGAAGGGGGTTGAGGGGGGGGGAAAGTTGTGGTGGAGTTGTGGAATGAACGGCTGATGTGGGGGGGGGGGGGGGAAAGGGGGGGCGGGGGGAGAAAGTTGGAATGTTGTATCTTTATCCCTGCCGTTTTGCCGAAAGGATATTAGAATTGTGATTTTTTCAGAGTCGATGGGAGTATTTTCGTTGTGTGATGATACGTTGTTGTCGCATCCATCGGGTTCGGGGTTCCCCTAAATCTTAGGAATAAAGAAAGACACTTTATTGAGGATGGACATGCCCTTGATAATTAGACGTTTTCACACGTGAACAATGACCCTTCACATATAGACATGATGACCCACCAATCGTGACATTATAAGTTTGAGGTGTGCGTGATACTTAATGTCTTTTCTACAATATCATTGAATCGAGTGTAACCGAGTGGTTTAGTCATATTGAAAGTCGATGATGTAGTAGTAAAAAGGGAGTCTATAGGCGCATGTGTTTTATTGACTTGTTGTTGAAAAGAATATGGTTTCAAGAGGGTACTTGAAAATTTCTAGGGGGGGGGGGAGGGAGGGTGTGCAACTTGTGGCAAAAAAAAAAAGGATGAAAGTGGAAAAAATTAAAATCCCACTTTCTACTTCGGACCCTTATGAATCATGCCTTTCTTTATAATCTCTCATCTTTCACTCCTTTCGGAGGAAGAAGTGAGAAAGTTAAAAAGGATTATTTTCTATTGGAATGGGACTTTTAGATTAAGGAGATTCGGCATGAATTTCTATCTTGAAACATGATGATTCAATACCACCAGGTGTTTTTGATATAGTTTATGGCGCTGTTGTACTTTTTTTTTAGAAACGCACTCTATGATTCTTGAAGGAGAGAGATAGCATAGATAGATGATAGATTACTAGTTTAATTGAGGAATTGTTTAAGGTTAAACGGGAGAAGTATGTTTTTACCTTGTGGAATTTGTAATCGTGTGTCACAATAGTTGACACAAAATCTCCCCTCTACGTCATATAGTTTGTCGGGTGAGAAAAATTTTATGTTGGCTGGTTGAAAATGATTATTAAATCGTTCAATGTGAAGAGATCCTCCCCCGGAACTTGAACCTCAAAAGAAAAGACTCTTACCATCCATCTTGAGTATCGCAGTTTTTTTATGTTGTTTTTTCTTTTTTTTTTTTTGAGGGTGATTGATTAGGTTGGAGGAAGGGTGAGGGGTGTGCGATGGACAAAATTTTACCCGTCATAATCGCTAAAAATATAAGAAAAAAACTAATAAAAAAAACTTTTTTTAAAGACGTGGATTTTAAAACTTTGCCTGATCAATGTTTTTAAGTCACACAAACATTGCCCACATTGCTTGGGGGAAGATTTTGTTATTAACGGGGGATTCGGGATAGATACACGTTTCAGTTTTGCACCCATTATTATTTTTTTATTTTTTTTTTTTTTTTTTTTTTTTTTTTTTTTTTTTTTTTTTTTTTTTCTTTTTTTTAAGATTTGATGGAGGAAGGAAAATTGGAAAATGCCTAAAGTTTCCGTAGTTTTCAATTCAAAGAAAGTGGTTTAACCTCAAATATCCATGAGGTTATTTAAGCAAGAAGATGTTTATTTATTCAAAATTCCTTGGATTGCGGGGTTGTTAGGTTTTGGGGGTTTTTTAATGTTTGGGTTAATTTATCCTATCAACGATAGTCCCTTGTGGTTATGTACAATTATATTAGCTCGGCGGATGGGCCACGCGGGGGCCGCAGGGGGTTCATTGTCTTGCCCTAAAGAAAGAAGGCGAGAGGCAATATCCGTGCCAGCGTGGTTTTTAAAAATAAATAAGGAAGAGAGAAAAAGAAATATTAATACCCACTAGGTCTGGTTTATTTAGGAGGATGGGCGGCGCCAGAGTCGACGAGGGGAAGAAGGATGGCGATGTTTAGAATCGAATTTTTTAACAAGAAAGGAAAGTCAAACTCCAATGTTTATGCAATCGTATAAAGACCACTTCTCTCGTTGCTTATTTATGGATCAGGATGCTTGAAAGAAACTAGATTAGCCGGAAATGAGTTAGGAGTACTTATTGCTTTCTTGGACAGATTCATCCCAGACTAGCTACTTTTCTGTTCATAATTTGACCCCCACTTTGATCAATGAAAGAAAAGACAACCTTCACCTGCCCTTACGGAGAACGTTTGCATATGTCGCATTGCCCTTTTGGTTTTGCACAATCGCAAGCCGGGCAGGGGGAGGGCGGGAGGGGGCACGTTTCCAAAGGGTTTAT
The DNA here is from genome assembly GCA_026074375.1 of Tanacetum coccineum. NCBI lineage: Eukaryota > Viridiplantae > Streptophyta > Magnoliopsida > Asterales > Asteraceae > Tanacetum > Tanacetum coccineum. The sequence continues at coordinate 13,158 of BQNB010114743.1, forward strand.
GTTATACTGGTTTGACAATCTTTCTAAGGATATGATTTTTTGAAAAAAATAAATGAAAAAAAACAAAAACCCTCAAAAAAAAAACCAACATGGAATAGTCTTCTTAGGAGAATGATTAATTTATCGAGGTTTTGGTTGATTTGATTCTTTTTTCCTCGTGTTGCCTTTCTTGCCCTTCTTTCCCATTTTTTTTTTAGACAAAAAAAAACCAAATGGCTTTGTCCAAATAAGGTGTGTGGGAGAACATCCAATCTATGTGCTTAAAAATTGGGAAGAGTAAAAAAGTAAAAAAATATTAATAAAAAAAAAAAAAAAAAAAAAAATAAATAAAATAAAAGAAAAAAAAAAAAATATAAAAAAAAAGAAATAAAAAAAAAAAGGAAAAATAAAAGAATAAAAAAAAAAAACAAAAAAAAAAAAGAAAAAAATGCTCTTTATGGGCAAGGAAGGAAATTGTCCTTGGCCATACATAAAGATCGTCTAAGTCCGCGGGATTGATGGTTGATTAAAATCAAAATGTTAGTATGTCATTGCAAATTTTGCCTTCATACTTTATCCTCTATCCGTTTAGATAACGGTTGATTGGGAAGGGTATTTATATATTCGCAGTTTTCTCGGTCAACAAGCCAGATTATTCCAGTACGTATTGTATTCAGGATGTTTTTTTCAAAAAATGCCATGGTAGTGCCTATTTCAACTGTCGGCCTTCCATGACCACCCTCCTATTGAAAGAAGAAAAACTCAAATGGTTCGTCTCGAAGGATGGAATGGACTCAGCGATGCATATGATGTGAAAAAACGTTAAGATTAAGATCGAATAGTATTATCCCTGGCTTCTAACTCTTAGTTGCTAACCGCTCGAATTGGGATTAGGCCTTTTGAAATCATGTTGTGACGAGGCAATGTGTTTTTTGTTGTTTTGGCGCGCAAGTCCCTTAGGGAAACGTAAGAATGAAAAGTTAAAAATGGACAAAGCACATCCAGCCGTACCACTACCTTGCCGCGACAGCAACAAAACCTATGTTACAATGATCGAAATAGCTCAAGCAAATTACATACAACGGGAATAAAAAAAAAGAAATTACTTGTCGGTATTGTATATGCTTTTCGAGGAGACTAGGAGATAAGGAAAGGGGGAAAGAGAAGAAATTCCGGTCATATTTGTTCCTTGTCCAGAAAGCTCATAGTATATACGGCCAAATTGGCTTCACAAAGGTTAAAGTGTCACATCACAAGTAACTGCTTGCTAAAGCAGGTTTTGCTCCTATAAAGCCAAAGTATTGCTTCTGTGGGATTCTTTTGATTTAGCTACAAGTCTTTGGATTGTCATATTTTCGTGACTAAAAAAGGGAAAGCAGGGGGGAGGGAAAATTCTCAAATAGCAGGAGGAAGGGAAAATCCTCACACGATACCGAACCAACCGACCCAACCCTTTTCTTTCTAGACTTGATAAATCCCCATCAAAAGTGAAGCTCGAAAAAAAAAAAAAAACAAATAAAAACAAAAAAAAAGGAAATTACGAGAAATAACTTTCCTCTCGAGAACACTATGGGATGGTTACTTTTCGTGGTTTCGCGATGATTAATTACCCCTTGGTTTTGCGCGACCGAATACTTTTTTTTCAAACTACATTGTGGGGAATTGTTTTTGTAATCAAAGGGAGATTGATGTCGAGCAGAGGGGTTTGGCGTGCCCTCCCCTTAATCTTTAGCTGGGTAAAAGGAAAGTTTTTTCATAAGATTGTTAAACACTACTTTTGGGACGACCCTTTTTGCTTTAAGTTTATGTTGCAGTAATCAAAGTGGTTTTCCGGGCGGTATTTCTTTTCTTTGTTGTTTGTTCTTGTGTTCACGGCACAGGATAGCTATCAACATCTTTTAAGTTGCCCATTAATGGACCCCAACGGGGGTGAGGCTAGGGGACGGGGGAACCGGGACTCCGACATCCATGGCTGTTTGCAAATCTCCATCGCCAAAAAAAATAAATAAAAAAAAAAAGATCTTTTTGTTTTTTTTGTCGGGTTTTTACATGGCACCTATCGAACAATACGCACGAATTTACTAAGATTGCCCACGGTGAGTGTAGTTTTAAAAACTGCGACTCTTTGTGCCAGCGTCAAGGAAAAAAAAAAATAATTCACAACGTTTTGGATGTGTTGACATGCCTCAAAAAAATTCCATCCAAGTTTGTGTTACAATCTTTGGACTATTTGGGCGGTTTATGTTGGGATCGGGAAGGGGGGGTTATTGAGACTTCATATGGGGTCGTTCCCGTCTTCAAACGGAGCCACGGAGGAACAAATATTTTATAATAGTGGCTGTCGTTTGTCTCGTATATTCTTCGATTATTGCAAATAGGTTGATGTTTTGTTGATGAAGCCAAAAAATCTCAAAAAAAAATATAAAAAAAACATAAAAAAGCGATTCTCCACACCAAAACGACACGCCCGAATCTGTTATAGTTGTTTGTGCAAAATTTTCTAAATCTCCCTCTTCGCCAGATTAGAGAAGAAGGATTCGGTTTGCTCCCTCGTATGCCACCTCGTTCTGTTTTTGCAATATAGTGATCGCAGACAGAGACTACAAAGAAAGAGATGCAGAGGAACCTTTTTTCTGCAATAATGTGTATATGAACAGTTCAGGCATAAAGGTCTATTCTAAATACGGAGATGTCATCATCGTCTTCCACCGCCCGTAATCACCCACAACAATTGGCAAAAAGCAAAAAGTGTAGTTAAAAGTTATTGTTTAAGGTATTCATTCACGTTGGCTTTTTTTTAACTTTAATTATTAAAAACGAATTTCTTTGAACGACCTTTATAGAAAGCGAGAATCGAGAGAAAAGAAATCTTTTTGCCTCTTGGTTGGATATTTAAATTAAGATGTGATAAGCTCTTTGGGCTTTTCCTTTTCCTCCTTTTCGCATAACTCAGCTTTACAAAACCACCAATCGGGGTTTTGTATGTGTTTTTTTGTTTGTACTCCATTACATGCTAGTGTACGGGAGGAAAGGCATTTCCTTTTGCCATTTTTTATCACAATTCACATATGTCAATAATTCCGGATTTGAGCTTTCGAGCACAAAGCTTACTGGGCCTAAGCATACAAAACTTTGATATAAAACGCGGTATTGTGGTGAGTGGAGGTGCTGTGCGGTGTGGTGCGGAGGGGAAGATGTGGGGTGTTTCCAGGTGATTGTGATCATAGAAAAGTTTCTCAAACTCAAAGGAACCTTAATGAACCTTCGTGATCATGCCTACTATGAAAATTCTTTGTTTACTAAGAGGAGAAAAACAAGGGGCAGGGTCCACGATGCCAAAGCTAAGATCAAAAAAAAATAAAAAAAAAATAATAAACCGCGTTTTCAAAGTCGGTTGACTGATCATGTTCTCTATTTTCTTTAACTCTAGAGTGATGATTTTCTCGGGCAACAAAGCGTTTGTAGTCTAAAAGACCCGCATTGGTGGAGGAGTGTGGGGACATAAGCTTGGATTGGAATGGATAGGAGTTTCTGGAGTGTGGTAATGTGGAAGTGTGTGGGAAATTGTGGGGAGTGGAGTGTAGTGGTCAACCTGATTGTGGAATGTTTTTGGGTGGAGTGGGAAGTGGGATGGAGTCTGTACTGGCTTGGTGAGTGTTGGCGCGAAGGAAAGCTTGGTTGTGTGCGTGGTGTGTGGGTGATGGATGGAGTGGGATGGACGATGTAGGTGTTAGTGGAGGAGCTGTGGAAGTGGTGGGTGTGGTGGACCATGAAAGTTTCTGGTGTTGTGGGTTTTTTGTTTTGGAGTGTGATGTTGTTGTCCGCTTGTTTGTTCCCCTTGGAGTGGAGTTGGGGCTGTGGGTTGTGGAAGGAAGTGAGTGGAGGTGTTGAAAAGGTTGTGTGGAGACAATATGTTGAGTGCGAAGTGTGGAACCTGGACTGGGTGCGACAATTTTTAATTTGATAGGACCAAATGCCATTCACTGTTAACCTAAAGTTTTGATCCTAAAGTTGAAGTGAGGAACACCATTGGAAGTGGAAGTAGTAGCAGTGTTGATGTGGAATTTGTTGTGGAGTGGAGGTGTGGGGACAATCACTGTAAACCTAAGTTTCTTTCCACTATCCAGGCAACCTTGTCTAGTTTTTAGTTCTATCCCAAAACTCCGGGGGAGAGCCAAATTTTCAAAGTTAAATGGTCACGTTTGAAAATTTTTTTTATGGAACAGCACTCTACTTTTTGGCTGGGGACGTACCACAATTGGTATTGTCCCGGATCTCCAGCCAGTTCCCAGAAGGTTTCCCCCATTTTGGACCAAAAATAAAATTTGGGGGGGGGAGAGAGTACCGGTGTAAGTGAATGTAAAAAGCATTGCAGACCCTTTAAATCAAGCGAGCGCCGGCTTCGTGGGAATGGAGGCACCCCATGCTTATCTAGTAAATATTAGTTTGTGTCATTATGTAGGTAATATATGTGTGTTTTTTGTGTGTGAGCGCGGGCTCTCTTTACCCTCTTCCTTTGTACCCATGTGTTTTGTACGTCGTCTGTTTTTATAACGAGTTGTTTAATTCGTTTGGTTTGTGTGTGTCTGTTTCTTTTAGTACGTTTTATGACCAAGGATTTTCCCGCGATTTTTTTTAAAGGACCTGTTTATATCGTGTTTGTTCACAAAGGTTTGCTGCTCGTTTTCCATCAAATGTGGCCTTTCTAATCCTCAGCTTTTCCATTTTCTGGGATAGAAAAGAGAAAGGGAATGGAATATCCAACTATCTAAATCTAATTGACCTACGTTTTTATCTTTTGGCACCACACTTAACAATCGGGCACTTACCCTCTTAGCCCTTTTCCTTTTTTTTAAGGCTCTTTTCCTGTTCTTAGATTTATGTAGGTTCCCCCACGCTTCCAAAACATCGGGGACGGGGACAACGATGTTTTTAGTTCATAAGTATGCGGGGGGGATCTTTCGGGGGAGGAGAGGGGAAGGATTGGGACTCTTCGATTCTTGATTACTTGCCTGACAAGCCGTGTGTTCTTGTCTCGTTTAATCCGTTTTTACCACCAAAATTTTATTGACAAAAAAAAATACCAAAAAAAATGAAAAAATAAATTTTATTTTTAAATTTTTTCAAAAAAAAATTATTAAATTATTAAAAAAAAATAAGTGTTTATTTGTCACAGGTTTGTGACCTCTTTCCCGATGGGTTTTTTGTTAAAAATAAATTAATAGAAAATAAAAAAGATAAAATTTTCCTGAGGTTGGAATTTATTGAAATTAATAATTAAACTTGAGGTTATAGGACCAGTAGAAGAGAGAGAGAAACGAGAGAAAAAAAACAAAAATAAAATTATTTATCTGCAAAGTGTTCTTAGATTGGGTACAGGCCTCATCTGACTTTTTTTAAATATCTTACTACTACCAAATGAGGGTTTTCACACAAGGTTTAATAAATAAAACGTATTTTTATTATGTCAAAAGGTGTAGCAAATATGCAATGCCATATTATATCTTTGTAACATAAGTTTAATTAATTAACAAGTTAGTTGTGTGTTAACTTTTATTTTTTTAGGTGCATTTTTACCCGCGAGGACGTGGAGGAGAGAGAAGAAAAAAACTTGATGGGAAGAGGAAAAAAAAAAAAAAAGAAACTCAAAAAAAAAAAAAAACAACATTATTTATCGTACTTTGCATGTGTTCAAAGACACAAGTTAGAAGAAAGTTTCTTCGGATTACATTAAGATATGGTCAATCAAAACCCTCAGACGGATTTCACCATAAAAATCATTCGTCCCTTCTTCCCTTGCATGACAACTCGCACTTTGCAATATGCTTTTTGCTAGTCTTATTGTATAGTGGGTTTTTTATTTTTTAAATTTTATTTTTGTTTATTAAGGTAAAGATCTCATAAGTAAATAAAATTGCATAAACAAACAACAAAAAGTGTTGTAAGTTAAACACATTTATAAAGCCAATATGCAAAATCATTCCAATTTATAAAATACCACCCACCATTTCACAACACTAATTTTTTTTTTTTTTTTATTTTTTTTTATGTTTATTTATTTTTTTTATGTTCTTTAGATTCTTTTTTTTTTTTGCAAGCTGCGTCATGTGGAAGTCACGTTTCTAAGCGCAACATTATAGATAACCACACCCGAGTGACACATAAGACTTTGCAAAACAATCAACTTATAATAAAACAAGTTTTGATAGTTTAATGTCTGTTTTTAATTTGTCAAAAACCCAAGTTTTATAAATAAACACATTGACTGGTCCCCCCACAGAATTAAATAAATGGGTATATGTACATAACAGACAAAAAAATCACGAATTCGAGAAGTAAGTCGTCGTGGGAAGTCTTGTAAGACCATGGTTATTGGTTGTAAGCCGAACCTGAGTTGATACATGAACTTCGCAAGAATCTTAATTTAATTAAAGCAAGTTTCAATATAAGTATTAGTCCGTTTTGTTGATTTCAAAAATCTTTTGCAAATATACATAATTCTGGAAACATATAGCAAACCTAAAACAGACAGGAAAATGGGTTTAGAAGAAGAAGGACCATTGCTCTATATAAAGCAGAGAATCAAATGTTACCCGTATGTTCTCATTCCTCATTATATGGGAACTGAGTTTTTCCACCAAAAGGAGAAACAAAAGACCCCACTAGATTTTTGAGCTGGTGTTAGTGAGCCACATACATCATTATAATATGATTGTGTGAGTCTTAAAGGACCGGGTATAATAGGTAATAAAAAATAAATAAAATCCGCGTATTCAATTAAACAATTTAATAGAATCTACCCTTTTTGCTTTATTAACTATAATATAACCACAGATCTGTTTTAATTAAACTTATACACGCAGAATGCTGTTTATTGTCATGTTTTTACTATAAAATAAATAGTAATTTTCAAATTGTACTTCGCGGTATCTAGCGTATTTTTTTTTATAGTGTTGTAACACTAATATCAAATCAATGTTGGATCCGTTGATTTGCAACTGTTGGGATTTTTAAAAACTAATAACCATTTAACTACTGACGTAGGCGCGGTGGTTGTGGATCTAGGTTGAAACTGGTTAACCGGTTTGTGCACGTATAGATCAAATTATTCTTAGTTTTGGCATGCATGAAAGTTGTTTGACAAATATTTGTATGTCTTGTGCTGAATTAATGTGATCAAAGTCATACGTGGCCTATTAGAGCTATAGAGCCATACGTGGCCTATTAGAGCTATAGGAGATTGAGCTTTTGTCTTGGTAAAAAAAGTAACAGAACAAAATTTTATGTTGAAAAAGGAAGATTCAAAACAAGAAGCTACCTGACTACTTGCAATAATTATAATTATATTAACCTATAATACAATTCACAAATGTCTCATCAAAGTTTGACCTACAGTGCTACAGTGTCAAGCCAAAATGTTAGCTTAAATCTGGCTCAAACTAAAAAAAAAAACCCCCCCTGTGCTACAGTAACATGCTACAGTACGCAGTACTAGCCCAAAATCTGGCCCAAAAAATTTCTCCCAATCTGGCCCAACGTAAAAAAAAATAGGGTTTTTGGCTTTAAATAGCCACGTACTTTCTCAAATGTACCCATATGGTACGTGTACTAAATTTAGAATTTTTTTGCAAAACTTTAAAAAAATATTTCGTACTTTTTAAAACGTAAAATTGTATAAAATCGTTAAAAAAATTTTGAATTTTTTTATTTTTTTCAAAGGAAAACGTTTAGTTTTTTTTATATTTTAGATTTTTCTTAACTTTAAAAAACTGTTTTAACTTTTAAAATTTTAAAAAAAATGTTTTTATTTTTTCGAAGAAAACGGTAAAAATGTTTTAATTTTTTAAAATTTTCTTAACTTTAAAAATAATTCCGTAAGAAAAAAAATTCGATTATTTAAAAAAAAAATTAATTAAGATTTTAAAAAGTACAATTTTGTTTAAAAAAAGTTGTAAAAAAAATAATTTTTTTACGAATAATAATGTAAAAAAAATATTTTTAAAATTTAAAAAGTACAAAAAAAGTAAATTTGTTTACAAAATTAAGTTCTAAAAAAGTGCGATTTTTTTTTTAATTTTGTAAAAAAAATTACTTTTTTCGAAATAATGAAAAAAAAATTAAAAGTTAAAAAAAAATTTCCTAAAAAGTAACCGGTTTTACAAGTAACCGGTAATAAATGTACCATATTGACACGAAATGTAAAGTTCATGTACCATATGGATAATAAATTTAGTACACGTACCATATGGGTATATTTGGAAAAGTACGTGGCTATTTAAAGCCAAAAACCCAAAAAAAATAATTACAGAACGGACCCTTAACTTTTACCTATTTACGACTTTTTATATAATAAACTTTATTTATTAAATATATAACACATATCTTGACCTACAGTGCTACAGTGTCGGACCAAAAAGTTAGTCCAAATCTGGCCCAAACTAAAAAAAACCACTATGCTACAGTACCAAAGTACTAGTGTAACACCCCCAAAATGGGTCGCAGCGGAATATGGGTTGGTGAGTGTTACTTCATAGATCAACAACACGAGATATGAGAA
>BQNB010114744.1:0-21692 GCA_026074375.1 Tanacetum coccineum
GTTACGGTCCCACGGATGGCGCCAACTTGTTAGTACAAAAAGCGTGTAGGGATGAATATGAGTCTGGATTGCTTAATGGGTTGGACCAGGGAGTAGGCTATGATGTTGATCTTGTACTAATCCAAGTAATGATGAGGTGATCTGCACAAATGAGAGTAAACCGTTAGGCTTACCGCAGGGCGGACCCCGCGATTAAGCTCCAGCGTGAGAGTAAGTATACATGTTTGTCAGAGAATAAGAGAATGTCAGAGTATGTGTGTGTGCTAATGATAAGACCGAATGTACCTCTTTGGGGTGTGAAATGACCCTTATTTATAGGCAAGCCTAATACTAGGGTTTCCTAATATTTCGCTTGCGACTGTTAGTAGCCGGAGTGGGTCCCTTGTCGGGCAAGGGTCCACGTGTAATCGTGTCTGCGGACGTGAGTATCCTTCCGCAGTTTGTCTGCGAAGGTGCAACGGGTGCGGCTTTTAAAGGTACTCACGTGCGTCTTTGGAATATCCGGAGCGTGACCCTTGTCGAGCTTAGTAGTCCGGCTATTTGTAGTATTGGGCCTGGGTCCATATGCGTATATTATGAACTAAGCCCAATGAGCTTGGTGTCCATATTATACATCATCAATGATGGTGGAGCCCTCATACTCAAAGGAGCAAATGGGTCCGGCAAGTCAACATTCATACGCATGCTGGCAGGGTTATCTAAACCATCAGCTGGTGAGATCTTATGGAACGGTCATGACATTACTGAGTCAGGAGTTTTTCACCAGTACAAACCTCAACTTAATTGGCTCTCCGTAAAAGAAGCCATAAAAAGCAACTTCACAGTTCTCGACAATGTTTAGTGGTTTGAAGTTCTTGAACACTAACAAGGTAAATCTTTACCTGCTTTAGAGTTTATGAGGCTCGGGCGTTTGGCTAATGAGAAAGCACGAATGCTATCAATGGGTTAAAGAAAAAGATTGCAACTTGCTAGAGTGATTGCAATGGATAGACCAATATGGCAACTTGATGAACCTTCGGTTGCTTTGGATGATGAGGGTGTGAAGCTTTTGGAGCAAATGATTGCAGATCATAGGAGTCAGGGCGGAATAGTCACTGTAGCAACACATTTACCAATTCAGACCGAAGATGCAATGTTTTTAAGGTTGTCTCCAAGATTTCCAAGAAGGATAACTTTAGTTGACATGCTTCCCCATTAAGGTGAAATGATGAAATTTAACTTTTTGAAATCTTATTTAATTTACTGTTACTGCCTCTCATAAGATAATAGGTTACGTGTTTTGCTAATACTTGTATTATGTGATTGCATGATAAGAGAAACTGTAAAAAACACTACTGCTTATGTGATTTGTGTATGCAGTGCCAAATACATTGTTATTTTTTACCCGGTTATGCGTCTTTTGGGTTCGGTTAAGGAATACTGCCTCTGCACAGCTGTAGAACATTTGACACTTTCGTGTGTGGTGTATGTAATTCATAGTTTCATGTCTTTTCTACTTTCCTTTTTAAGTGTGTGTATATATGTTGTGTGGCCAAAGAGCATCATAGGTAAAATGCATATTTATACACTACAACAGTTAATTAATTGATTTGTTACTAAAATTTTAGATAGTTACAACAAAACATTCCATAGTTAATTGAACCCTCATACTTAAGTTACTAATCTAAATAATAGTAGAGATCTTTGTTACAGCTAGTCCATGAAGATATCGACAACACTCTTGTTTAGCTCGACCATGCCCATGATCTTCTCAAATGCTTCTTGGTATCTCGTCTTTACTTCCTCCATACGAGGTCCCACCATCTCTTCAAATTCTCTGATCTCTTTGCACATCTCACTTTTGAGACAAACTGTTGGATCATAAACTTAATTTAGTCATAGAAGCCCGAGCCGATGATAAAGAATTTTCTAGAAAGTCGTAGAATCATCATAGAAAATATCTAGATGTAAAGTATCTAGAAGATCATTAGAAGTATCTAGAAATATCTAGTTTAAAATATATAGATAGGAAATCTCTAGATCGTAGTAGGATATCCATGGAAATATTTAGTTTCTAAAACATTCCATGGTGTAGTATAAATAGGTGATAGGGTGATGCATTTGTATGAAAAGACCAAGAGAAAAATTAAGCAATAAAAGGTTCTTTGTAAAAGTTCTCTAAGTGTTCTCTCTTCATCAAGTATAAGCCTAAAAGGCCCTTCGTGTTTCCAACAAATTGGTATCAGAGCTAGTGCTAGAAGATCGAGATGTCAAGTTCAATGAACTTGTTCCAATTTCCTCGTCTTACCAAAGATAACTATGGTAGTTGGTGTATTCGGATGTAGGCGTTACTCGGCTCACATGATGTGTGGGAGATAGTCGAGAAAGGTGTTGAGAAAGTTGATGATGAAGGCGCGTTAAATGCCACTCAAAGGGTAGAGTTGCAAAAGGCAAGAAAGAAGGATAAAAGTGCTCTTACGATCATCTATCAATGTCTGGATGATGCGGTGTTTTAGAAAGTTGCAAATGCAACCACTTCTAAGGAAGCGTAGGAGATCCTTTAAAATGCTTTCAAAGGAATTGATAAGGTGAAAATGGTACGTCTTCAATCTCTTAGAGGAGAGTTTGAAAAACTCCAAATGGCGGAATCCAAAACCATTTCGGATTATTTCACTCGTGTCTTGACCATTTCAAATGAAATGAAGAGAAATGGTGAAAGCTTGAGTGACACAAGGGTGATAGAAAATATTCTTCGCTCTTTGCCACTAAACTTTAATTATATTATTGTGGCCATAGAGGAGTCAAAAGACATCGACTATAACCATCGATCAACTCATGGGATCTTTACAAGCCCATGAAGAGAAGTTGGTGAAAAGAAGGAGGAAAGAACCCTTGGAGCAAGCTCTATACTCAAAGGTCTCTTTCAAAGAAAGAGAAAAGAGCTTTCCACATGGAAAGGAGCAAGGACGAGGACACGGTCATTTTCGTGGTCGTGGTGGTTTCCAAGGCCGGGGACGAGGACGAGGAAGAGAAGATGTCAACAAAGAAGATGAGAACCAATGGTCTCCTTATAGAAGAGGTCGTGGGAGAGGCTTTCAATATCAAAGAGGAGGTAATCCCCAAATACAATGCTACAATTGTTGCATATATGGTCATTATGCCAATCATTGTACTAGCTCAAGGCAAGTTGATGAAAAGGCTAATCTTGTGGAGGTACAAGATAAAGATGAACTTACTTTGCTAATGGTGAGACAGGACGAACAAGAAGAGAGGATAAAACCATAGCATATAGATTCCGCTGCCAGTAACCATATGACGAGTGAAGAAGACTTGTTCGTAGAGATGAAGCAAAGTAAAGGTAATGCCAACTTGGGAGACGAATCAAAGGAACCAGTGAAAGGAAAAGGTAAAATACTTATCCGAGCTAAAGATGGAAGTCGCCAATATATTTTGGATGTATACAATGTGCCCAACCTTAAAAGTAACATTTTATGCGTTGGACAACTTTTAGAGAAAAACTACGATATTCATTTCAAAGATCGTAGTGCTACAATAAGAAATCAAGAGGGAAAGCTCATAGCAAAAGTGCCTATGACTAAAAACCGAATGTTCATTTTGAACATTCAACACGATGAAGCTAAGTGCTTAAAGAGTTGTCTGAAGGATCATTCGTGGCTTTGGCATATGAGGTACAGGCACTTAAACTTTGGTGACTTAAAGTTATTATCTTCTAAGGGAATGGTGAAAGGGTTAGATCAAATTGATCATCCCAATCAAGTGTGTGAAGGATGCCTTCTTGGGAAGCATGCTAGGAGTTCGTTTCCGAAAGAAGCGACATCAAGAGCTAAGGAGCCTCTACAACTAATTCACACGGATTTGTGTACTATTTACTATTAAACTACGAGCTATAATAAACAGTAAAATACACGGGGTGACCGAGTCTTTTTCTAATATCTAACAGGTATATTTTTGAATGAAAAATCCTAAGCCTTTGAAGCTTTTAAGAAATTTAAAGCTATGGTTGAAAAAGAGAAAGGTTTAAAGATTAAATCCATGAGATCAGATGGAGGTGGAGAATTCTTATCAAAAGAATTTAATAAATTTTGTGAGGATAATGGGATTCGGAGATTTCTAACGACTCCTTACTCCCCACAACAAAAAGGAGTGGTGGAGAGAAAGAATATAACCATTCTTAATATGGTCCGAAGCATGTTGAAAAGTAAGAAGATGCCAAAGGAGTTTTGGGCCGAAGCGGTTGATTGTGCGGCATATCTATTGAACCGGTGTCCATCAAAGAGTTTAGACAACAAGACTCCACAAGAAGCATAGAATGGAATGAAGCTAACCGTCTCTCACCTACGGGTATTCGGGAGCATAGCATATGTCCACGTTCCGAGCCAAAAGCGATCCAAACTTGATGATAGAAGTGAGAAGCATGTGTTCGTTTGTTACGACAAGCATTCAAAAGGTTATAAGCTTTATAATCCAGTCACAAGAAAGGTGGTAGTGAGTAGAGACGTGGAGTTCGAAGAAGAAGGATCATGGGATTGGAGCATTGAAGAAAATGAAAGGTATGACTTTCTTCCTATGATTGACGAAGAAGAAACAGGTGAATCAGGTGATGAAGTCCAACAACCTGAAAGTCCAACTCCAACTCCAACCCAAGACTTGCCTTTAAGTTCAAGTGAAGGAGAACCAAAGACAAGAAGTTTGCAGGAGCTCTACGAGGTAACTGATGAAATACCCCTTCATTGTTTATATGCTGACTGTGAACCTTTAGTTTTTGAAGAGGCCATGAAAAGCAAGAAATGGAGACAAGCCATGAAGGAGGAGATAAAGTCGATAGAGAAGAATGATACGTGGGAGTTGACAACTCTTCCGAAAGGCCAAAAGGCTATTGGAGTCAAGTGGGTATACAAGGCCAAGAAAAAATGCCAAAGGCAAAGTGGAGAAGTACAAGGCAAGACTCATTGCAAAAGGTGGAAAATCCACCAAATGGATGTGAAGTCGGCATAAGAACTTAGCTGAATAATTCTTGTCTTCTTGATCGAAGTAAGCATGTCAACACTCATTATCATTTTTTTCGAGAGTGCATTGCAAGAAAGGATGTCCGAGTGATACATACGATGTCCGAAGACCAAGTTGCCGATATGTTCACCAAGCCGCTCAACGAGTAAGATTTCTCAAGACAAAGCATGATGATTGGATTCGGGAAATCAAGTTTAAAAGGGGGTGTTGGATCATAAACTGATTTTTTTAGTCATAAAGCCGAGCGTATGATAAAGAAGTTTCTAGAAAGTCGTAGAATCATCATAGAAAATATTCTAGATGTAAAGTATCTAGAAAGATCATTAGAAGTATCTAGAAATATCTAGTTTGAAATATATAGATAGGAAATCTCTAGATCGTAGTAGGATATCCATGGAAATATTTGGTTTCTAGAACATTCCATGGTGTAGTATAAATAGGTGATAGGGTGATGCATTGAAAAGACCAAGAGAAAAATTAAGCAATAAAAGGTTCTTTGTAAAAGTTCTCTAAGTGTTCTCTTTTCATCAAGTATAAGCCTAAAAGGCCCTTCGTGTTTCCAACACAAACTATCTTTCTAACCAATTATTCTAGTGATTTTATGGTTAGACGATCATTCTGTACAAGCAAGTCTAGTACTTGGTAACCCGGTTTTGTCCATAGTCGCAGGTCCTCTTGTATCTTGAGCCCGTCTTCAACCACACCATGTCATCATAAGAGCTAATCACATGCATGTCTATCACTTGACATCCTAGAGCCTTTTTGTTGGGTACTAATCCACTAGTACCCTCCTCTGATATGTAAACTTGTCATAACTTCTTGCCTTTGTCCGTTCCATTGGATGTACCCGTAACAATGTAAACTTAATCAGATAGCCTCTTGCATTCGGATTGAACTTAGTCTTGACTTTTTAATACCTCAAGCACATGCTAACTACTTATTTCAACTCTAAACCATCATCGAATATTATCGTTACTCAACATTCAAATAACCTTAAAAGTAGAATGTGAAACGGATATATAACTATTCAATTATCAAGGAGCTATACTCAAAACACACCCTCAGTTTTCTCTGTTACATTTGTTTTTGGGTTTTGTTAGATACTCATCTTTGCATAGTCCTTGTTACAAAACTAGTAGCTGCGAGTTTTTCTAAAGTTCGGCAGAAGTTTAGTTATATTGATTTAGCATAGGGAAAAGTGTCTCGAACTTGTTCCTGTAAGCTCATTATACGACCATTGTGATCTTACAAGAAAAGAAAGGTTTTGCATTAAAATGTGAGCTGTAACTTACAAGAACGCACTACAACAAATGTGTCATTTGCAGACGCTTTTTTCTTCGCACTTTGTAAACCGTGAACTTTTCTTTCAGCATATTCACATTTATGTGTGTATAAAAATTATTTGCAATTAAGCGTTATAAGCATCAAGCGTCACAAAAAACTTCACACTTTTGATTGTGAAAACAAAAAAACTCACACATAATAGTGTGAAGTAATTTAGTTATGACTTTAGAGTGTGAAGAAATATTATAAACTTGGTACTATAAGGTGCGAAGTAAATATTATTTTTTTCAATAAAATGTGAACAAAAATATAGTTTTACACTAGAGATAACTAAGTTGAAATAAACAAATCCAAATCGTGAAGTTTTGTTTGGTTTATAAGAAAGAATATCAAACAAACAAAATAAACAAAAAAAATGAAAAGATAACCACGAGCGCTATTGGCCACCAACCACTCGCTTACCGGACGCTCGGGCTTTGCGTTTCAAGTTTGTTATCCTAACCGTATCCTCTGCTCCGAGAGCCTGACCCCTTCTTCTATCTTATCTACTACCTTGCTCTTAGGCTCTATAATGCTCCAGCCGCTCGCTGTAATAGCTTGATTCTCAGGTGGCTCGCACCCAGGGTGGTGCGGCTGAGCCAGAGTGGGCTCAACTGTTGGCCTATCTTTCTAGGCGCATGCATAAAGGCATGACTAGTTCCACAAATCTCACTGCACTCAGTCATAGTAAACTCCTTCTCGTTGTATCGAAATAGAGGTTTGATTTAAATGACCGTACATCATCTTTGACACGTGAGGATGGTACAACCCAACTATGAAGTATATCAGCATATGTTACAATAGTACAATAATACGTAGCTTTGTCAGATAAGAGTAGGGTATTCACGTGTAGCGACGACATACATCTTAATATAAATGTTAACGGCATCAAAAGGTAAAAGTGGTAGCTAGGAGATGTACGCTTGAGTTATATTTATATGATGATTTTTTAAGTGCTTGGTCTTTTAATAGCTCTCTTAGATTGTATCATGTGATAATATATTTGTACTTTTGAATGAGGGAGTGTTTTAAAAAGAACATTTATTATATTTGTTGAATTTGTATATTTGTGCATTAAGTATTTGTAAACCTAAAACAAGTTGTAATGCTAAAAAGTAATTATGAAAATTTTAATTTTTTAAAAGGGAAGTACTCAAATGTATTATAGGTTGTATAGATATTCTTCATCCCATCCAATTCACTTGTTCAAATCAACCCGTAAACACTGCCATAACTTTTTTTTATTCCATCCTATTATCAATTCAATTTATGTAAGGACCTCGTTCCATTTATGTAAGGGCTTTAGCCCCAAACCTCCTTGCTTCATTGGTCTGCAAACTAAATTTTAAGCCACTTTAGCTTTGCCTCTCACAGATTCTCCTGAACTCCAAAGAAACCTTTTAAACAATTTATCCAATTCTATTACCACTGTAACTGGAAGCCTATAAACAGATGCCTAATAAATTTGCATAGATGACAATACTAAGGCAATCAGTTGAAATCTTCCTGCATATGAGAGCATTTTGTTCCTCCATTAGTTGATTCTTCTTACCACACTATCAATAAGACTTCTGCAATCACTCACTCCTAGTCTATTGGCTAACAAAGGGACACTGATATATTTCATAGGAAACTTTCCACATTTAAAATGCATAATTTCCAACAATTCTTGTTTCCTTCTCTCTATAATGCTTCCAAAGAATATAGTACTTTTATTGTGATTAGGAAAGAGACTAGAAACGTTACTAAACTCCTCCAATGACTTTTTGACTACTTTTAAAGAATCAACATCTCCATTACATAACGTCAGCAAGTCATCAACAAAACACAAATAAGTAAGCTTCCATTCCTTACATCCATAATGATACTTAAACTTCTTGTCTTCTTTAATGTTTTTAATCATAATCATGTTTAAAACTTCCATTACTAGATAAAGATATAAGGAGACATGTGATCTCTTTGTCTTAACCCTCTTCCTCCTCTAGAGTATCCACATACTTTAGAGGAAGAAGAGGGTTAAGACACGGAGATCCCATGTCTCCTTATATAAAAAAAAACGATATTAAATCATATTATTTAACAAAATGTAGACTAATATAATAGCAAAATTCGGCAAAGCACATAGGAGTTTTGATTCGATCCAACACGTATTACCGGGATATCATTACAAATGACTCATACACATCTTCATAAACATCAATCCGCTAATACGCCTCAAATATGCAGGAGTTGACATAAACAAACATAATGAATTTATCGATGACATATTGACATCCGCATGCAAAGACAACTCATATTGCACAAATAATGAAACATAGACAAAATCATATCGATAGCTACATACAATTATCATTAACATTATAAAAAAATGAAATAATCCCAGTATCGAAATCAACTACTCATAAAACGATAACACTAAAAACATACAGTAACAACTAGCAACGTCACCAAGAACATAATAGGATTGCGTCGATCACCGCCAAGAGCAATCGACTCTCTAGCCACGTCTCGCTTTCTTCTTCTTCTTATCTTGTTGCTTACTGCCACCTGCAATCAATAGAGTCGTCGATCACCGCCACAGAACTAATCGCTCTCTTGCCACGTCTCATCTTTCTCTTCACTTCTATCTGAGTTGCTTACTGACACCCTTCTTATCCCCATTTCTTTTTTTTGTTGCCTTGTGGATTCTTGATAAAATTTTTGGACCTACATACTCGATCACAATTACTATTTTATCAAAAAAGTATCTTAAAAATAATATATTGGCTAGTGTTCTTAATTTTTTTTTGATCTTGTAACTTGAAGAAGTTGCTGCTACAAAGTAGTTATTAGAAATCTTTGATCAATTTTGCATTTTTGTTCCATCAAATACTTAACATACATATAATCTAAACTCGAGACTTACAATTATGAGCGTATAGACCTTTTTGAAAGTACCACTCTTGCCTCGAAACCTATTAAGCCCTCAAAAATAAAAGACGTACAAATTTATACAGTTATAACTTAAGTATTTGTGATCCCATTGAAACTCCACATTTCAAATGAAGCTTCACACATAATCCCAATGAAACTCCATATATAAACGTGTGTGATGATATTGTTGTAATTGATGAAAACGCAAATAAGCATTTTGTAACTTATGAAAAGGCAAAAACACCATCAAAAAATCCCTTAAATGGTTAATATACTTCTTTAAACACATCGTCTATATTACTCGTATTATATGACTTTTTAACATTAAATAATATGACTGAGGGCCTGTTTGATTTGTGTGTAAGTATGAATTGGGAGTAGCATTTGAGAAAGATATGAAAAAAATGAGAAGAGAGAAAATAAATGATAATAAAAAATGTTGTTTGTTTTATAAAATATAATTTAGTATGGTTTTAAATTTAAAATTGTTATATCAAATATTTTATTATTATAAAACATGATTAATAATAATTTTAATTTTTTACTTCAAATGCATTTGTGAAAATGCTACACATGTACAAACCAATTGAGTTAAATGTTGATTTTTGTTTGAAAACATGTAAAAGACAAAATGATAGTCGGATGTAAATATAAAACTTGGCTATTTATTATCTTTCATGAAATACCATGACCATGCCTATCAAATACTATTCTAACACCCATATCCATATGACAAACATATTTTATTTCTTTCAATCCATTACTTTAAATCTACACCCTCATAACAAACACACCCTTAATCTTTTAGTATATTATGATAATTTACAACATAACTGAGAAACGGTTGAAAACAAGTTGTAAGTCGTTAATGCAATGTGGATAAAGGTAAAGAAAGGACATAGTTGCGCAATAGCTTAGTATAAATTAATATTCTAATCAATCTTACGAACTCGATTTTTCAGACATAGCGGTGTTCTTAAACATCAATAATCGAGTACCGTATGATTATATATGATGATAATGCAAGCATTTTCCATATTAAATATGAGAGGTAATTGGTAACTAGCCACATCGTATTGATTTATACTACTTGTTCGTCAAATTTAAGAGTCAAGATCTACATAAATAATCGGTTGCTATCAAGCACGCATATATATATCAATCAAAAATAAAAAAAAACTCCTTCCACCTCTTTTTTTAAAATAAAAATATTTTACAAACAGTAAATTCGTATCACGACAAAAAAATAACACCATCGCGACAATATTTTTTATCTTTCAGTAGAACGGTGACACGACTATACTTCTCCGACGGGCACTTTTTTTTCGAATTTTTTTCAGTCACGGAAATTGAGCGAAAATCCATATATGATTCGTGATAACGAATCATAATATGATATCGTAAACGATCTTCATCTATATGATTTCATAAAATCATATATGTTTCATGAAAATCATATATCGCATTTCATTAAATCATCATATATGATTTTTGTTGATTCTACGAATATTTTTTTTTTTATTTTTTTTATTTTTTTTTTTTTTTTTTCATTTTGTTTTCATTACACGATTGCGATAAATCATATATGATTCAGTCATAACGAATCATACATGATTTTTCATAAAATCATAGTATGAACTTTCATAAAATCTATATATTTTGTGATTCTCGACGAACTTTATTATTACTATCTATTTTGTTTCAGTCACATTGCGAAAATCATATATGAGTTCGTTATACGAATCAAATATGGAATTCGTATACAACGTCTATCATTATATATATTCGTAATCATGCGTAGATGACTTCATAAATCATAAAAAAGTGCGTCGAAAGTACATATGTCGCCCCACCCCCTTCCCTTTTAAGACAAAGATAATTTAATTCTCAAGATCTGCGCGATGATATTTTTTGTTTTTGCTGTAATCACGATTTAACAAGTGTGAGATATTGACATCTTCTCTTTTAAAAGTGGAAAAATAAGCATTTCTTTTTATGTTTTTTTTAGAACTGTCGGGTTAGTAAAGATATAGATAGTGTGGTTACTGGGAGCCCACTCCCATTCGTCTACAGGAGGAAACCACCATGGGAAGACTCGAACTTTAAAACTCTCGCATGAGAAAGAACCTCCTGACTAACCCAACTCTGCTAGACAAATGTTGGCTAGTGGTTTGATATGTATTTTCTTGTTTGTGCTATGAAGTTGTTAACTTGTTATAGTTGAATGATGGCATCTCTGATTGACATGTTACCTTCTTAATATTTGGCATGTGGCTCGTGTTGTAACGTATTCTGCTAGTTGTGGTTGGATCTTTAGTCGGTTGTTGAACTTTTTGCCTAGTTACAGATTTGAATGACGACCGAAAAATATTTGTACATGGATCCTAGCCTTTTTTTTATGGTTGATATTGGCGGGGAATTGGATTCAAGCCATAGATTAGATGGCTTGTAAGTGTTTCGGCAATTGTTTGACATTTATTTCATTGCTGAAGTTGGGTTTGGCAGGTCATCTCACTACAAGAATCGAGGCTTTTAGCCACGACCAAAAGTCGTGGCTAAAAGTAAGAAACGCGTGGCAATATATTTATTGCCACGAGAAAGCGTGTCTATTGGGTCGTGGGTATACCCTCGTGCCTAAAAACATTTTGTCACGACACATCCGACTAAATAGTCACGACCACATTAGCCACGATGGTCAACGACCTTTTAGCCACGACAGGTGTGACAAAAAAACAAAAAAATATATCAGAAAAAAATAGGGATTAAATTAATAATAAACCTATAGACACGACTATAGCGTGGCTAAAAACAAAAAACAATTTTGTTGTTACAATATTAGCCACGACTTATCGTGGCTAAAGATTTAAACTTAAAATAATATTAAACCTTTAGCTACAGTTTATCGTGACTGCAAGTGTGTTAGTAAAAATAGGACTTTACTTTTAGTCACGACGTATCGTGACTATAGTTTTAGTTATACTTTATTTTGTGCATTTTTAGCAACGATAAGCCGTGGTTAAAGATTTGCAATATAAAATATAACATGTATCTTTAGCCACGATAAGTCGTGGCTAAAAGTGTCAATAGATTCTACAATGCAGCTGCTGTTTTTGCAGCTGACCTGCTGTTTTTCGGGTTTTTCCCAGGCGTTTTTCCAGATCAGTAACATACAATCACAAATATCAACAGCATATTTCATATTAGCATAAATATCGTCAACAAATCCTACATCGTTTCACCATACACATACCAAAACGCTACTATACTTGTAACCTAAATCATTTTACCAAAGCACTACAATACTTGTAGCCTAAATCGTTTTACCAAAACACGACGATACTTGTAGCCTAAATCGTTTTACCAAGATACAACACCTAGCTATTCAACAGAATCGTCTCCATCATTAGTTTCTTCATCTTCATCTAGAACCTCCATTTCTTCATCATCACTTTCTTCGTATTCTTCATCCTCTTCGCCAACCACGGGGGTTTTATCCAAAGGTATACCTTTTTCGGCTAATTGTGTCAACAGGTTCTCAAGTTTCTTGTTAAAAGAACTAGCAATCCTTTTACCAATCTTTTTACCAAGAATTTTACCAAGTTTTTTACCTTCCGTTTCGATTAGGTCATTCACTTCATCTTGTGTATACGCCTTTGAACCGCCATAGTAGCTTGAAGATGAAGATGTAGCCAAAGAGGAACTTGAGACCCCTTTAAGCTTTCGACCCACTCCACGGGTGTGCCCACTTCGTATTCCTAAAACATTTTTCACTACTTCTTTTTCGGGCACATTCTCCCCGCTCTCTTGGCTGCTCTTCGGGGCGTCTTGAAGTTCTTTCTGCGTAGTTGCAAAAAAATATATTATACAAAAGAACATATGCATGTGGATGAAAAAGACATCATAATGAGTAACAATAAGCTCGAAGAATAAAAAACGAACTACAATACCCCTTTATGCTCCAAAAGGGGTGTTTGGCTACTGTCTTAACAACCACATAAAGGGTAAGATGCATCAGATACTATACATAGTATAAGAGAAATAAATTTTAAGCTCAACTAATATTTAAAATGGTCATAGTCGTAGTCTTTTTTTTAATTATACCTAACTTTTCTATTCGATTTAACATCCCCAAACCGATTAACCAGATTGTTAATTTGGGTGGTTTGGTTCTGTTTTGCACAATTATGGTTTGGTTCTGTTATGCACAATTATGGTTTTGCACAATTATGGTTTGGTTCTGTTTAACATCCCCAACCCGATTAACCCAGTTACCCAATAGCTAGGCTACAACCTGAATAAATAAGAAAGAGGCATTTCATACTTACAAATTAATCTTAAGTAGTTACGTTACTTACTTGGCAGTTGCAACTAGGGGTGTGAATCGGGTCGGGTCGATCGGGTTCGGGTCAACTCGGGGGGGTGGGGGGGTGGGGGGGGGGGGGGGGGGGGTTGGGGGGGTGGTGGGGGGGGGGGGGGGGGGGGGGTGGTGGGGGGGGGGGGGGGGTGGGGGGGGTGGGGGTGTGGGTGGGGGGGGGGGGGGGTGGGGGGGGGGGGGGGGGGGGGGGGGGGGGGGGGGGGGGGGGGGGGGGGGGGGGGGGGGGGGGGGGGGGGGGGGGGGGGGGGGTGGGGGGGGGGGGGTTTACTTACTTGGCAGTTGCAACTAGGGGTGTGAATCGGGTCGGGTCGATCGGGTTCGGGTCAATCGGGTCGGGTCAATTCGGGTCAAGACTTAAAATAACCATACTCAAACCCGACCTTGTTTAAAACTCGGGTTACTTGGATGCGGGTCATTAGGGTCGGGTCAATTCGGGTTCGGGTCTAGGCCATTTAAGAATTATATAATTTTGATGTTTAAACTTGAAAGTTAAAATTAAAAACAACTAAAAGCAAAACAAAGCTTGTTACAACACATCAGTTACAACACATCATGTGCATCAACGGTCTTTAAAATTAGATTTTGCATGCTTTCATTTGGCCGATTCGTATTGACACAAAGCGTTCCATAATGCAACTTTGCATGCTTTCAGTTACCAACATTTTTATGAAAAAATAGATGCAGATATTTAATGAAACTAGCATGTACAAACCCAAACAAACACTTACCTAAAATATATAGTTCATTAATATAAGACATTTCTTATGATTTCCTTACTACGTAACAGCCAAGAACTCAAGATAGAGGATGTGGCTATTTTATGTGGATGGATGACCTCAGACTCTATCTAAGTTCTTCTTCTGGACCTTCAACACCTCCAAGTTCTTATCCGGGACCTTCAACACGTCCAAGTTATTTTGAGACTTTCTGGATCTGCATTGAATCTCGGAAAGACAGAGTGCTCAAATTGTAAGTTCTTGGCTGAAAAGATAAAGACACTAGAGGCAAAGATAAAGATACCAGAGGGAACACTAGAGATGGAAAGGCATCCTAAGAACCACACATTTGAGTCAGCTGCAATACTTCACGAGTTGTATAATGACATGGGAAAACTTGGTTTGGAGTAGTTTTTCATTTAGCAAAAGCAATTTAGCATTTCGAATGTAATTTGTATGCTTTAATGTTTCAATGTTTATCGATTTGTATTCTAATTCGTATGCTATAATGTTTAAACGTTAATCGATTAGGAATGAATTCGTATATTTTAGTTATTTGTTGTGGTTTAACACCGTTTGATTTAGTTAGCTTTAAAGTTATGATCAAACTAATCAATAATAAAACAAATAAAATTAAAATAACATTAAACACTTTTAGCCATGATATGTCGTGGCTAAATATTTTAATATTTATCATTTAACTTTATTGACAAAACATAAAAAGAATTAAAATAATATAAAACTTTTAGCCACGACATATCGTGGCTAAATGTTTTAATAATTAGCATTTTAATTTTATTTATAAAACATAAAAAGAAATAAAATAATATAAAACTTTTAGCCACGACATATCGTGACTAATTGGTTTAATATTTATCATTTAATTTTCATACTTATTATTTAATGTCATTAATAAAATGAATATAGTTAAAATAATAGTAAATACTTTTAGCCACGGTAGGGTCGTGTCTAAAAGTTTTAATCAAAATTAGTAACCAATTTTTAGTCATGATACGGTCGTGTCTACAAGTTTTAGTCAATTTTTTTGACAAAGTTTCTTGGTTTCAAGTCTAAAGTCAAGGTTTTTATAACTTTAGCCACGCCTAAGTTTTAGTCAAAAATTTAGATAGAGTTTCTTCGTTGAAAAATATGGTCAAAGTTTTGAGAACTTTTAGTCACAATATGTCGTGGCTAAAAGTGGATTTCATAGTCAAACGGTGAGAAGCGACTATTTTGTCGTTTAGTGGACTTTTAGCCATGACTTTGGTCGTGGCTAAATATTTCTTATGGCTAAAGGCCTCGATTCTTGTAGTGATTGAAATATAGAGCTCGTTTTGTTCGCAATTCGACGATCTTTTTAATGGCATATTTTTATGAATGTATTGATAGATATATGTTACATATTTGATAAACAAAGCTTGTTATATAAAAAATTCGTAAATGTGTAAAAGTTGAAGGTCGTTTTATTAACTTTTCGTATAATTTGAGGGTGCATTTTGTAACTTTTTTTTTGTTACCAACCTCGACATTACCGAACTGTTTTATTTGTAATTATTAACGGAAGCATGAATCCCAAATACTGGGAAATGTTTATAGAGTTATAAATTAGTGAACTGTTACAGAAATCGATAATAATGTTATTATAATAACTTATTATTTACATACTGGATAAGCTAAACGAGCAACAAGTTGCGTTGTTAGTTCTTTTTATTGCAAAATTAATCTTTTCAAAAACAACCTCTGTAAATCTAGGTGTTATAAAATTACTGTTCACAACCAGTTGTGCTCTATTGAGTAACTTCACCGCCTCAGGTGCAAACCAAATTTATCAAACGCGAAAGGAATAAACACGTGTTGATTTTCAATGCATGCTTTCTCGTGTTTTGTCACTTTGCACGAGACAACTTTCAGAGCAGCCCGACTGATGCGTATTTTATTTTAAAATATTTATTTATCAAGTTTTAAATTTATAAAACTCGATCTACCTGACAACGCACTAACGGGCAGAGAACCCGATCGTGGGTAGCATAAAATGGTAAATCCGAGGTCGTCCCAAGAGCTAAGTTGTAATTAGTTTTAATTTGAAATGTCACGTTTGAAAGTGGGTTTTTGAAGATTTGAAATGAATTTAAAATAACAATAAGATTAAATACTGAAAATTAAAAGGGTTTGGAGATATCAAGAGAGAAAACGTGCTAACCTAGTTACTTCATTACTACTGTTATGAAAATGTTTTCCTATGCAATGTTAAACTACGGTTTCATTAGTGGTTTCTAAGGTCGATAGACTTGAATAGGCATATATAGTCTATCCTATACTTCCTGTGATTCCGACTCAGTCCAAATCGTATAGGAGGTAGGATATCCAGGTTGCAGTAATTAATCCCAACTATTTCCAAAACTTATCTAATAACCTATACAGATTATTAACTCCCTCTGAAAGGGTTCTTGTACTTTTTAAGTATGTTGAGTGATAAGTGCGGAGACCGGTTAGTTCCTACACTAGGGGTCGAAGTCATAGATCCTCTCTAGTACCCGATGGATCTTATATTGACTAGATAATCTAATGATAGGGCAAGCAAGATCCAAACCACCCGTACTACCAGAACCCAGGGTTACATGATAATCAAGGAATATTTAACGAAACCATAATCTAATAGGAAACAAACATCATAACAACAGTAATTACATAACTATGCCAGCACTTTAAGTGCTTAGCCGCTCATAGTAACGGAAACACAACAAGAAATAGAAGTAATCATAGATTGAAAGCTCATAATTCTTATAGTATTCATATTTGAACGATCAAATACAAAAAGTAAGTAAAGTGTGATCTCCCTTAGACTCCAGGTGGAATTCTTTGAAGGTTGGAAGCCTTTGTCGCCTCTACAATTGGCTGTGGAGGAAGTGATGTCGGAATAGCTTGAATGAGGCCTCTATTTATAGGTATCGAACCTGTTACGGCGTAACTGATAAGTGTGTTTTGCCGTAACCTTCTTACACGACATTCCATAAATAAGTAATTTGTTACGGCGTAACCAAATATTGTGTTACGCCGTAATATTCAAATAATTTCTATATGTATCTTCATTTCATATTTGTGGATCTTCATGGTTACGGCGTAACCATAAGAGGTGTTACGGCGTAACTCTATCTTAGGTAAGATTTCCTTCCAAATACTTATTTACGGCGTAACTAGATATGGTGTTACGCCGTAATGTTGTCCTTGATCTTCGTACTTGCTTAATATATGTTACGGTGTAACCATCTTTGGTGTTACGCCGTAACATTCTTCAGATAATTACACTTTAGGTCCTTTTCCTATGTTTCTTGTCATTTTCCTGCATTTCACCTGAAAACAACAAAATTATAGAAAATATCTCGTTTTCGAGTATTAGTGAAACATTTGCAGGTAATATAAGGGGTATTTTGCCACTAAAAAGTATTAAATATTTGATGTTATCAAATATCCCCCCACTTGACTTCTGCTTGCCCTCAAGTAGAACCTATTAGAACATTTCATAAAAAGATTTCTCGAAAATTACTTCAAGAAATGAATCTATAAAACAGTTATGCTAGAAAACATCAAAGCCGAACACCTCATGAAAAGGGGATAAAAAGTCACTCAGCTCTCCACTAGTCTAAGTGTTTCATTTTCGGGGTGATCGCTCAGCTACATAGTCATAGCATGTATTCTATTATAAGCTTAGAAAGTACACAAATTTGCACCAGTTAGAATTAGAGTCTAAATAATTCTTGAAGGCAACAAGGGTAATATGGTTTTAAAGGGTGATAAAGGGGTTAGGATAGACATAGGATACACATTTAATGGTTGTTGATATATAAACACAAAACAAATAGTCTAAGGTAATCTAAGGTTGTCATAACTAGCTACTGTTCATCCATAGGTCTAAGAGTCTAAGTCCGAAAATTTGATCTTTAATAAGTGGGCTCAAAAGCTCTTATTCTTCATAAGTAGAGGATGATTGGTGTATTAATGGGCTACAGCTTCTTCTTAATAATAATTGAGATGTCTTAGTGCAAATAAGGGCTAGTAGCTCCAAATTACTTAATTTGCACCCATTTTTATATTTTTTAAGCACGATCTGGGTGGCTTTTAGTTGCACATCTTTTTTTTTTTTAAAAAAACATGTTAAATGGTACAGAAGTTTATATATTTTAATTATTGCTCCTACTCAACATTGATATCTATAGCACCACCCTCCTTACTTGAGATGAACAAGTCGAATAGTGATTGATATAGGGGGGTCTTTGTGATCATTAAAAAAAAAATAAAATAGATTGGTCTTTACATGAATACATAAAATTTCATTCCATTCCTCGAACCATGTACTTAAGTAGACAGAAATTTTAATACAAAGATAAACTATAGATACAGGGTAGGTTAAGGCAAAATGGATTATAACGATAATAGCAACATGGGTGAAACATAGATTGCTTTAAAAAAGGGTGATCTAGGGGTATATTGCACTAATAATGAGTGCAACAAAAGGGTTTATCATGGGAGGTCGACAAGTTAGTGTAACAAGTCGATAAACACACACATATAGTCTATTTGGGTGATTTCCTAGGTGTTGCCTTCTTGAACTATCTATTCCTGCTAATCAGTTAGGTCTTGAAATGATGTACATGCCAAGTTCTAAAGTCTAAAGTCTACACACGGAATATTAGGCATAAATCTCACCAAGTAATAATAAAGGGTAATGTGCATTCGGCAAAGATTAATTCTAGTTTATTAAGAAAAATTTGTCAAAAATTTTAAAATTGGCGTAATTTTCAAAGAAAACTAGAAAATCGAAGGCAAAACATACGTCAAGTATTAATTCAACTCTCATCCCCCCACTTGATTTGTACAATGTCCCTATTGTACATTAAGGAAATGAAATAAAAAGGAAAGAGTAGAATTAAGACAAGAAACTCCCTGAGCATTATTTTGAGATTTGAAATTTAGCGAAAATCTTTTAGATTATCCCCGTCTTCCCGTAAGCTCTTTATCCCCTGTGATCACAAAAACAAACCAAAGCATAAAATTGTTCTACAAGAATTATGAAGTGTATAGGAAATATAAACCTAACTCACTTTTGTAGGAATCATGGTTTCATTTAGCATATGCAACAAGCCTTTTAAACCACTTGGTGGCCCAAGTGGACGAGTTTAGTCTCGTGAGGGCTTCTAGAGAACATACCCACAAAGTCCATTTACGTATATAAGGTTTAGACATGTTTAAAACTTAAATTTTTATGATTTCAGAAGGAGGTTATGGCGTAACTCTTGTGGTTACATCGTAATCAAGTGGTAATTTTTTTTAAGTTTTAAGACGTTACGGCGTAACCGTGAAATGGATTACATCGTAACTATAGTGGTTACTGCGTAAACGAAATTCATTACGTCGTAACTGCTGCAGATTCAGCAAGGTTACCGCATGATTATGAGTCGAGCTGGTCTCGATAATTGCCTCCTAGCTTCTGGATTCTGCAAAATAAAGTAAGAAACATGCAAACCACTAATGCAAAAGGAAATTTCATATAATAAAGGACGGGTTGTCTCCCGACAAGCACTTTTATTTATTAACGAGTCTTTAAGTTAGACTCATGACCATTCTATGTTTCGTCGTCAGAGTCCTCTTCGTCATTCCCGAGGACTTCTTCCATTTCCTCCATTATCATTTTCCTAAACATTGATCCATTTTTCCTTCCCAAGGACAGGGTTTCATTATTCTCGCCACTAACACATATGAAGCTACATCCGTTGTTGAACTTATATTTTGTTACTTCAAATGTTTATGTATGCACCATTGGTGGATTGTAATCTTCATTACCTAATTTCGTTTTTTCTTCATCCTCATACCAGTAATCATACCACCAATCTTTATTCTTACATCGAGCTCTTTTACATTTTGTCCATATTTCTTCAAGAATTTGCCCTTTTTCTCCAATTTTTATTTCGTATTCATCGGCAAGTTGTTCTATTTCTTTATGGAATATCCAATTGTATTCATCTAAACATCTTTTTAAAGGATCTTTATCAGGATCTAATGCCTCAGTAAACTGATCAATCACCCATAACCAAAATAAATCTTTCCTAACTGATTTACTTATGTCTAGGTGTCCTTTCTTAAGTTTTACCCATTTTTTAAAAGTGCAGTCTCTAGGCCTAGGTTTTTTATCATGAGAATTTTCATTACACCATTCTAATACCTTTTGCTCCAAACAAAATCCTCAACCTGTCAACTACCGTATCTTATTATTAAATACTTAAGAAAATTCCTAGATAGAACATTTACACTAGCTCCTAAATCAGCCATAACATAAAAGTTAAAATTACCAATGGTGCAGGGAAGCATTTATGAAAAAGTAAAGATGACTTAAAAGAAAACACGACGAAAGGTGATTAGAACTAAGAACAACCAACCGTTGTTTTTATAAAATAAAACTGGATGAAATAAACAATTAATCAAACCAATATATCTTCAAACGTAAATGATCAAAGATGAAAAATGTATGGATTTGTGTAGGTGTTTGTTGGTTCGTAGGTTTGAGGGAACAAAGGAGAAGAGAAAAACTCAAAATGCAAGTATGTGTGTGTTATGAATGGACAAATGAATATAAGATGGATTATATACACTATGTTTACTTCACACACTAATAGTGTGTGTGTGTGTGTACCGAAAACAAGACAAGAGAGCCAAAGGGGACCAAAATGATCCTCAAATCACAAGTTTGCTAGTACCAGTCCTTTCCATTTTTCATGCTAACTTGTCTAGGATTTCAAAATATGAAAAATGGTATCCCATGGTGATGGTGTTGGTGGTATCCGGTTATGACAAGCCAAGAGGGGACCAAGAAAATGATTTCCCACATTCTAAGGAACTAGTGCTAGTTGATGAATTAATTTCCAAGCATGTATGCACAACAAAGTGTAGTTAAATTCCACGGATCACGTAAATAACGAAACGAGTAACGGTAACACGGAAAATTACGAAATTTTTAAATATTGCTTTAAAACATGAAAACGCGGCTATTGCCAAAATACTACAACGTTTGGTGTCCCGGTTCGCTCCCGGAGACGATTCTCAGATAATAACGAAACAACTTCCCGGTTAAACGGAAAAGCTTTACGAAACTTTTAAAAATTCAAATTTCTACATGGAAACGGCTACTTTATTGAACAGAAATTCTCGGGTTGTCACATTCTTTCCCCGTTAAAGAAGCTTTGTCCTCAAAGCTTAGGACGCAACCCCTACAGCGGGTGCAGGGTTTTTGAAAAAAAATGCGGGTATTTCTTTTGCATTTGGTCTTCACGCTCCCAGGTGAACTCAGGACCTCTCCTGGAGTTCCA
>BQNB010114745.1:1924-21692 GCA_026074375.1 Tanacetum coccineum
AAGAATACCCAAGAAGCTTTGACTATTATTGAAAACAAATCTAAAGTTCAAACTTCTAGAAACAAACCTCAGGTTTTTAGTGCTAGTAGGAGCTCGACCCAAGATGCTCATATTACCTCTCTCACTAAGCAAGTTGAAGCTCTTCTCTCTTTGCATCGACCGGTTAATTCTGTACAAAATGGTTGCGAGACGTGTGGTGGTCCACATGCTTATTATGAGTGTCAAGCCGTCGGTGGCTACACTCAAGAGGACGTATATGCTACTACAAGTACCTATAATACGGGTGGTAACTCTTACCAACCACAAGGTAACTGTAATCTGCTTAGATATCGTTCCAATAATTACCTTGGAGCACCTGGCTTTAATCAGCCTAATCATCAGAATCAGGGAAACAATCAAGGAAATAATTAGGGAAATTATCTAAATAATCAAAACCGTTCCAACCAACAAAACCAATACCAACAAAACCGATAAAACTGACAACCTTACCAACAAAACCAAGGTTATGGTCAAGCTTATAATCAGAATTCAAATTAGAATTATAATCATAACCAAGGTTTTCATAAAAATCAACCAAACATGAACCCATTTCCAATTCCAAATTAATCCCCGATGGATGATTTGATGAGACAACTTTTGATTCAAAATCAAAATTAACAAATTAACAATCAGAACCAAGACGCAAAAAACAAATTAATATTTGATCAAATTGGTATATTGGCTAAGGCGCTTCATGAAAGGCCTCAAGGTGCTCTTCCGAGCAACACTAAGCCTAACCCGAGAGAGCAAGTTAATTCTATTATGACAAGGAGTAGATTGACTACTGTTGAACCTTCTATTCCACCCCCTGTTCCTCTTACTCCTAGGGTGGAAGTGGAAAAAGAACCAAAGACTTTAATGGATGAGATACATATTACAAGCCCAGCAAGTACCGCACATGTCCCACCTCCTGGAGTTCAACCATTGTCGCCACCAAAACTAAAGGAAGATCCTAAGCCCAGCCCTCATCAACCTAAGATTCCATATCCTTTGAGGCTTAATAAGACAAAACTTCTTGATAAAAATGATGTTCAAATATCTAAGTTTTTTAAAATATTAAAACAACTTCATTTTGATATCAGTCTTATGGATGCTTTAACTCAAATTCCAAAATTCACTAAAGTGTTAAAAGATTTATTAAAAGACAAAGAGAAATTAGAAGAGTTAGCAAATACACCAATGAATGTTGAATGCTCTGCTATCCTTCTTAATAAGGTTCTCGAAAAACATGGAGATCCCGGAAAGTTTCTCATACCTTGTGTCTTATAAGATCTTAAGGTTTGTAGCTCCTTAGCCGATTCTGGAGCTAGCATAAACCTTATGCTGCTTTCGATCTATAAGAAACTTGGGATTGGTCCTCTGAAACCCCCTCGAACCCACTCGAATAACTCTTGAACTGGCTAACCGATCTGTCACATTTCCGATGGGGATAGCTAAAGTTGTTATTGTAAAAGTGGAAAATTTTAACTTTTTATCTGATTTTGTTATTGTTGATTGAGGCTGATCCCAGAGTTCCTATCATTTTAGGGAGACCTTTCTTGCATACTGCAAGAGCTCTTGTGGATCTGTACAAAGAAAAATTACCTTTAAAAGTCGTGAATGAAGAAGTTGTGTTCTATACTGATAAATCTTTAAGAAATAATTCGAGAGATATTCACTCCGTTCAATGCATCAATATTATCGATTTTTCTAAAGATAAGATGATTAGTGGCAATCCCACTCCCTTTTCTGATTCTATGGTCGAGTCTTCCTCCTCGTCTCCTATTCCCTACGGGGATAGTGACTCTCTCGTAGAGGAGACTGACACCCTTCTTTCTCATATTAATGATTCTTTTCCTGAATATGAAACATTTTGCTTTGATATAGAAGAGAAGAGCAGTGGCAGTACCACTACTCATTCTAATTATTCTCTTCCGGATTATGATGCATTCTATTTTGATGACGATCATATAGAAGAGAAGAGTAGTGGCAGTACCACTACTCATCCTGATTTTTCTCTTCCTGAATATGATTCGTTTATCTTTGATATTTTGATTGATCCGTTTCCTCCTGCCGACAAGAGTGCTTTTTATCATGAGGAGTTCGCCGATGAACTCACTCACATCATATCTCCACCGGAGTATGATTATTTTTACTTTGATCTGGAGGCCGATCCAGGAGAGTTTACTAGAGTTTTGAAGGAAAATATATTTGTTGGGATTCTTGATTTGATGAGACAAAATGAATAAAAGAATGAAACAAAAGGACTTAAAACGCAAAAGAATAATTCTTCAAAAGATGGAAGATTTTGAAGATTTCAAAAGATCTCCTTAAGAAGATAAATATAACAGAAGATAAAGCTTAATGTTTAAAAGATATTCTTTGTTTTTATCCTTTGTAAACCTAGATGATCTCTACTATATAAAGAGATCATTAGGCGTGTAGTTTTGTATGCACAAAAAATGTAGTCGACTAAAGGGGTGTGTGTGTGTGTGTGTGTCTAGGCGTCAAGTCTTATTGTAGATGCCTAGGTTTGGTTGTTTTAGCCCAAGGATCTTTAATTCCTTGTTATAGTTTAGATAACATGTTCTAACATTGATCAATGTAGAATTGGGGCTTGATGGAAATGTATGATAATAAAACCTTGTTCAATAACAATTGTCTTTATTATATTTCGTTGCATAATTGTTATCATTGTTATTGTTTATCCTAGATATATGTTCTAAACAAACAAAGCTTAAATGATTCTTTAGTTTTTACAATTGGTATCAGAGCATGTGGCTCTTGATCTAGGGTTTATACAAGGTTTTGTTCGTACTTTATTTTCTGTTTTTCAATAATAGGTGAATTCTGAAAAGCTAGGGAACCCTAATACGGAAAACAAAGTATAAAGTCTATGGTTTTTGCTGTTAAAGTCACAACATCCAGAATGTTAATGAATAGACATTATGGTCTTGTTTCTGATAGCAGCAGGTTGATGGTTTGAGGTTTATACAACAAGCTTTAAAGAAGCAGCAGGCGGCTTCATGATCGTGGTATATGGATCTCTCTTGATATGTGATTTCTTGGTCGTCAGGTAAAATAGCAGTTTTGATGTGATCGGTTATGAAAACCCTAATATGTAGGGTTTATATGCTAGTACTGCTATTAGGGTCTTTGGTGATTGTGTTTAGGCTTGCTTAACAAATTCATTTATAGAGTTTCTGCGTACATGATTAAGGCTGCTCATATATTGGTGTTGCTGTACGAGTGCTCTGGATATTGAAGTTTATAAGACGCATGGTTGTTTGTGTTTGAATGTGGCTTTGTGTTTATGAGCAAATCGTAGTACTTTTATGGTTATTGAATCAGACAATTGCTGATTGAATGTGTATATCATGTTTAATTTGGTATGTGTCTGTACTGCTCGGTTGGTTTTTGGACAGGAGAAGAAGAAGCAATCATGATGACTGGTTTATTCGTGGTTAGTACTGCTCATTGATACTTTGTATTGTCATGGTTATATTAGTACTGCTCGTTTTATTGTTTATACTGCCAAAGGAAGTGGGACGAACAAAGGTAACTTAATATTGCCTATGATTTTTATGAAGTTACAACTGCCAAAATGGTTTTCGAACAGTATGGTTTATGTTGCTAGTGGGTAGTATGTAATGCTGCTTGTTAATATATATGGATGCAATTTTATAGGCTAGTCCACGAGTGATTGAATGGAAGGCAAATGAAAAGAAACCCAAATAATGGGTTACCTATGTTGTACACACGAAAGAAAGAAAAGAAAAGCCTTGGGCTTTTGTGTTTTTGGCGTGGAACAGAAGCAAAGGGTCAACCCTTTTTGTTATATATACACACAAAATTCGTCTCTTGGAGACATAACACAAAAGACGACACAAAGTAAGGAAGAAGTAATCAAACTAGTAACAGATCTGTGATAGCTTAGTGACAAAATAAGTGTCATAAAATGCCATGGGAGGAAGGAGTAATTGAATTTGTGACAGATTAGCAACAAATCAGCGACAGATAAAGTGTATGTTCCCGTAATTCACACAAACATGTATAGATCTAAAGAGATCTAGAGAGTGAAAGTTAGAGAGAGAGAATAGTTAAGAGAGAAAAGGAAAACATACTAAAGAGTGTGTGTAAAATGAAATAGATGCTTACCTCTTCCAAAGTTGGAAGAGGTATTTATAGTTCTTACAATACACCGGGTATTAGTACCCGGTTCAATACCGAAAGTCATACGTTTACCTATTAAACTACGAGCTATATTGAACAGTAAAATACACGGGGTGACCGAGTCTTTTTCTAATATCTAACAATCTTCCCCTAAGGGAAGTCACCCCTGAAAATACTAAACTTAAGCTCTTCAATCTTCAAATTGATCTTATGTATAGCTCGTAAACGTTTGATTTCATTGATTTGTATCTTGTGAATCTGAAGTAGTGAACTTTAGACTTTTAGGCTTTAGCTTGACTTGTATGTGATCTTTGAGCTTCTTTGAGATCATCATCCAATCATAATCTCTAATCATCATCATGTGATCTTTTGCCATCTTGTGAACTTGTGTCATTCGGAATGATATGCTCACACTTTTCTTGATCTTGAAAGCTTGAATATTCAGAGTTGCGGAAGCTTTAATAACAGATACTTGAGCTTTCATGATATCTTCGAATGAGTCGTTTGAGAATGAGCACGCGGTTATGAACTTGATTTTGTTGGAACACGGTATCTCCATCTCCATCTTTAAATGTTCCTGTAATAAAACAGTTAGCAATAAAGAGAAAATTGATTTGTAAAAACAATCTAAGTGTTAATTATGAAAATATTTTGTAACACTTCGATAGTTTTGATTGGTTGTCAAATGTTCAATAACCGTCAATTCTTATGCTGGAACAAGTTTGATTCACGTAGAATCGCACCATCGTTTCTTTCCAGTTGACACAAGTTTGATTCTTGTAGAATCGCACAAGTCACCTACCTAGAGCTTGTTTGATGTAGGCTCTAGCAGGATTTCCATCTTCATAGTGAATACCTTCGTATCACTCGGATGTTCTGGCAATATCACAAGGATAATGCGTAGGACTCTTAAGATAACCTTGTTTCCACAGTGTGTGAAAGACAAGATAAATGGAAATGTGTCCTAATGAGATTAATTGATGATCTCTTGGCTCTAGACTCGAAAGTGCGCTTTGATATTAGTGATCAGAGGCTGGAGCTGACTGCCACCTTTTCAATACCGACTTACTCGGAGTGAGTGAGACAGTAGATTGCATGTTTAGTCTCCGTGACAAATGAGACAAGTTTCTTTCAAGAGAAACTCGAATGGCTGGGAAGGGTTGTGCATTGCATCACTGGGTCCATGATGTCGTCTTCAATGTCAGCAATCAACTTGTGATTCTGACAGCATATGTATTGACCCGGTTTCTGCCTAAGTGTATGGAGGGCTTCTTTCTTTACACCCTTTATCCGTACAATTCTTTTTCATTCTTCAACCCCTTCAGTGCTTACCGAGATTTCATGACTAGAACCTTGTTGGGTTTATTCAAGTACTAGCTCCATCTCAGTCGGCACTATTCCCTTTTCCTCACATTTACTCCTTTTTATCATACCTACGGACTTCTACACTAACTAGTGGATAGTCCCTGGGTAGATCCCTCCGGTTCTGGCAGGATCATGGGAACGAGTACCTAACCTTACCATCCTTATAACTTCGATAACAGTAAATACATGGTCAGTCTTTTGGTACAGTTCACCTTGCCATAAAATCACTGTTGAAAAACACAATCAGGTACTTATGATATAACTATCAAAGTGTTTAGTACACGATTGATTTTGCTTTTTAGAAACGCCCCCCCTCAACGGTTTAGCACATGTTAGTGGAGAATACACTTGAGTAATATGATCACATTACATATTTTAATCACATTTTCTCCCCTTATCAAAAATTTCAAATCATTTGACATTTTGGATATCAATTGATTTAAATATGTTATAAAAAAGTAGGGGAAAAGTGTGCCAATTATTCACAAGCCTTGTTTGGAACAGATTAATGCTCCCCCTTAATCGTTGAGGGAAATATAAGATAGTCCTGAGTACTGTAATTTGAAAGATTTTGAATTTTCTAAGAAATTCTTGAAAATTTGTACTCAATCACTATTTATATTGGCTCTATATTTAAGTCTACACTACACATTTACATATTCACAAGATTATGTATGAGACAAGACCTGAAAATGTTCAAACCGAAAATGACATAGTCATTTTGTCCATGTAAGCA
Source organism: Tanacetum coccineum (assembly GCA_026074375.1). NCBI lineage: Eukaryota > Viridiplantae > Streptophyta > Magnoliopsida > Asterales > Asteraceae > Tanacetum > Tanacetum coccineum. The sequence continues at coordinate 8,217 of BQNB010114745.1, forward strand.
GTCTGTAGTCCGTCTCGATACTCTCCTTTTGGAAGTTGTCTTAGCTTCCCCTTGAATCAGCAATCCTTTCTTGAGTAGGTTCATTGCCTTCTTGCAATTTGCATTAAGAATACTTGAAGTCTGACGCCCAAATCGATGAAGTACACAATTAATTTGAAACCGTAACACCAAAGTCAATTAAGTCCCGGATGTCTAATTCTCTTAAACATGATAGTGGATGAAATGAATTGAAACTCCAAGTCAACTAAGTCCCGGATATCTCAATTATTCCTTCACCAGTAGACGAACTGATAACACCTAAGACAAACAAGTCCCAAATGTACACTTTTCATTCATCGGATACTGACTCACTAGAGGAAATATCATACTTAATCAATACCAAATATGTCACCTCCTTTGATCAATATTTCTGACTCCTTTAAAAACACCTTGGTGAGTGACTGTTTAAAGGAGCATTAATTGAATCAGTAACCAATCTTCTCACGCTCTAATCAATCTTCTGTCAACACATTTCCCTAGTATCTCAACTGATGCATACCATAAATGACAAGATATCTCTTCTCCTATGTGGTTGGAATAGCGCACCGAAAAGTAACACGATAAAACACTGATTTCTCTGCGTATAAAACATTTGTCCTTCCGAATGGCTAACATTTAAATAAGGCTATGGATTCTATCACGTGTAGTTGTTGTACCTTTCAGTGTATTTACTCCTTCCCCTTGATGTTTTCGATACCTCAGAATCAGAAAAATCTTATATGCACACATGCTTGAGATCGTGTTCGCAGAATTAATAAACTTAAATCTATCCCGTGAGAATCAGTTCAAGGCTAATTAAACACGAAAGAATTCCAAACATTCCTAAGTTCTTTTTACAAACTATGATGTGTTGGCAATATTAGTCGTATGTAGTTTAAAGCTGATCACTAAGTCTCAATTGGCAATAAGTTCCCTAAGTTTGAAGGTCAATGACTCTAAGGCACAAGTAGATAATATAATTAACTCCCTTTAAATTGTTATCTGGCAATATCAAAAACTTACAACTGTTTAAATCCTTGACTTATTTTTGAAAGACCGTTAAAAGATTATTTGACACTTTCTCCCCCTCAAAAATGAACCCGATTTTCTATTTAAAGAGTTTGTGTCATTGTTTGAGAGACACATTATCTTAGAAAATCTTTTCGTGATTACTGAAAATATGAATCAATGTGAAGACAACTTTTTCTCAATGAAATAAGATTTCTCATATTTTGGACAATAAATGCACTGAAACGTACACTTATTCTTATGATGCATGGATATGAAATAATCCATGCCCGGGAAAAATTAATTACCCGTTGTCTGGAACAGCTGTCTTTTCGACGACATGCGTTCCTCATTTTGAAAAGCGGGTTGCAGTCAGAAATAACTGCAAGCCATTGTCATGAGCTCAAAACTTTGAATGTTTTGTTAGAGTAGCTCAATACCGAAAAGACTTCTCTTTTCGTTGCTAAGGAAAAATGCACTGAGACGTGTATTTTCCTTTACGATGAGGCCCGGGTTATGTACAGAAATATACATAAGCCAATTTTTTTATTTTTTATTTTTTTTATTTTTTTTTTCATTTTTTTATATATTTACAAGATGATGTTTGATGATAATATCAAGCAGTTACGTTTGTCAGAACCTCCAGTTCTGCTGGAGTCAAACATCTCATACCAATCCTTCGACAAATACAAAACCCAATCTCAGGAAGGGCTTTCGTAAATTAATCAGCTAATTGGTATTCAGTTCTGACAAAATATAATTTAATAATATCATTTTCAACCTGTTCCTTTATGAAGTGATACCGAGTATGGATGTGCTTTGTATGAGAGTGTTGTACGGCTTTGCATGAGATTGCTATGGCTGACTGTGAATCGTAGTACAACAGTATTTTGTTGTAGTTGAAGCCATAAACTTTAAGCTGTGTCCTCATCCACATTACTTGTGCACAACTTGCAGATAACGCCACGTACTGTGCCTCTGTTGAAGATATTGCAGTGCAATATTGTTTCTTTGACATCTTGCTTACAAGTTTGTCACCTAGGAACTGTATCCCTCCAGAAGTGCTTTTGCGAGTATCAATGCATTCGCATGCTCACGTCTGAAAATGCTTTAGAAAAGCCTTTGGACATCAGGAAATTGGATAATTCATCATACCAGGCTCTTGGGGCTTGCTTCAAGCCGTATAAAGCTTTCCTCAAAAGGTAGACTTTTTATGGATGTTCAGGATCAACGAACCCTTCCGGCTGAGCAAAATAAACCTCCTCCTTCAGTGGACCATTTAGAAATTCCGTTTTAACTTCCATCTGGTAGATTGGAAAGGACTTGTATGCGGCATAGGCAACGAAAATCCGAACTGCTTCCAAACGAGCAACTAGAGCAAATGATTCTTCGAAATCAGTACCCTCTTCCTGAGCATAGCCTTTAGCTACAAGTATTGCTTTGTTGCGAATAACAGTCTGAACTTCATCCTCCCTTTTTTTTGTTCTTCCATAACCACTTTAGCTTTATCACTGTCTTGCCAAATGGTTTGTAGACGAGTTCCCAGACTTGTGGTCTGTCGAACTAGTGAAGTTCATCCTGCATTGCTTCGATCTATGCAGAATCAGCCATTGCCTCCTTACTGTTCTTTGGTTATTCTGTACTCACTATGAGCGCGAACATACACATTTCAGGATCTGTGGCAAGCTGTTGTCTTGTTTGCATTGGATTTGTAGGATTGTCAATGACTTGTTCTAATGGATGATCTTTTGTCCATTGGTATTCATGACTCTATTGGTTGAAATGAATGCATATTTTCATTATCATAATGCATGAGGAGACTCACAATGTCTTGTCCGGTGTACAGAAAGGATTGTATTAAAATTTCAAACTTGTCAAACGATGCATTCGCTGCTTGATCATTGGTGTTTTTCTTCAGCAGACATTTACTGGAGAGAAATATTCTTCAAATAAATGATTGAATAGAAATTCCAAGACAAATATTCTTCAAAGAACTGATTTAATAGAAATTCGATCTCCTTTTGTGACGAAATCTGTTTTTGTCTGCTAGAGAAACAACATTTTTCCTTGGGGGCACGGGGCCAGAGATGTCATAATCTGACGCCTTTTGTTTATTTGAAACGAGGTCTGAGGAGATATTGTCAACAGACGTCTCTTGTCGATTGGGCGTGAGGTCTGAACGGATTTGATCAGACGTCATTTCATGAAGCACGGGTCCTGAACTGCTATGAACAGGAGCCATGATTTGAGCACGGGTCCTGACAAAATTTGTTCAAACAACCAGTAAACATCTTTGATTTAGTAATCTCAACCATACCGTTTCACACCGAATGGAGTTGGATTTTCATTTGCGTCAAAGTAGCTCCAAATGGCATGTTCTTGTAGTTGACTTTATGTTGAAATTGGACGAGAAGGATCGCCAATAACATTCTCTAATGAGTGATTCTTTGTCAACTTAGTGATAGTATTAAACAGTTGAATAAGATGATGCAAATTTAATGGAATGACCCCTTGTCAATTAGTTTCTTCAAAATAGAGGTTTGAAAGAAATATCATGAAAGGAGGGGTAGCATTATTAAATTATGCCATTTTGATGTCCAAGAATTTATTCTTCAGACACTTGATGAGTAACTTGATATTGAATTTCCCTGATTGTTGGTGAAGTACAAGTAGGATTGTTTTCATCTTGATCAATGTGTTATTGAAAGAAGGTGAACCCAACTGGATTCAACAGCTCATGAAGCAACAATAGCTACCGGATCTGGGGAAACAGTTAGTGGTGGAAGATTATAGTAAATAGTCTTTCTTGGATGGTGGAACATATGGTGTTGGAGAAACTGAGATTTGCACGAGTCCTGAACAGATGTATCCAGGAGTCATCAAAGAAGGCGCAGATCCTGAACTAATTTGCACAGGAGTCATCAAAGAACTTCTTCTTCAGCTTCAGTTAAGCTGATAGGTTTACCTAATTCCAAAGCTAAAGTCTAAATATGGACGATGTTTTCTCAGGAGTGATCTCAAGTAAACCCCATTTTCATCAAGTTTAAAGCTATTAACCCCAGTCTTTGCATCATGAAGTCAAGTATTCCAGAAACAGCTGAATGTAGATAGAAGGGAATTTAGCTGAAGCAGTGGAAATGCCTTACTAACGAAGTTTGTGTTTCTTGAAATAACCAACTGAAATGAGGAAGATAGGAATTCTCCTGCAACTTCTGTAGATCTTAGAGAAGGTTCCTTTCCAATCTGTAACTGTTTCTGAGCAATGAAGGATCTTCATCTCATCTTGTATGTTCAGTTGCAGGAATATTCTCTTCTCCAGTCGTATCTTTTTATTGTTAAACGACGATGTCGTCACGTTGTTCTGTTGATCAGGCCCTGTAGTCAATATCTCTTATTCCTTCCTCCAACAAAGCTTTCTACTTCGAAAGATCTCCTGGTCTGAGTCCTTTTCCTCCTATCGCATGAGGAAGTCCTTTGCTTCTTCTCGTTGTCATCCTTAACCACTTCCTAGTCTCCATGGCCCTTTAATTGTACTCGAACAGATGAAAGTCTTTAACCATGTGATCAAGCTTTTCCATGACTCTTGTCAATGTCCCATCACTAAACTTGTGTAGCTCATTCAGCCTCATCAGCTTTCTTTGATCATTACTGTCTCTGTAGACAACGGCACTTGCTTGGGACAATCGTATAATCTTCTTTGAAGTAATAGTCGGCTGCATCCCAATTTGGACGTTCAAGGTTGATCTTTGTTTGATAACTTTCAATCCCGAGCTGCAAGTCTCCCACACGATTCCTGATTACCAGGTTTCTTATCCACATGTTGACTGCCGTGTGAAGACTAGTCTTGTCTGTCTTGGGCAGATGGTTGAGCTTTTCTTGAATATTAAGTAGGAACAGATCTTCAAAATCATTTGGATGAAGATTTTTGAAATCCTTTTCCGAGATCTTGTATTCTTGGTAATCAGCTCGGCGAAGAATTATCTCTCTTAGGTAGTTGTATCCGTATTTTTCCGAACACCTTGACACTGATCACACTGAGAATTCGCATCTGCGATCTGACTGCTTCACGATCAGAGTCTCGACTGTGGATGTGTTAAGTAGAATTCCTTCTTCTAACCACTCATGAGTGATGTCATATGCCGCACTGATGTCATATACGCGTTCACTTTCAACCACAGAATGGAACTAATTCTTCCAAGGCCCAAGTCAAGGTAATGATCGGCTTTGAGCTTGGATATGGATAAGGCAATTTTTCGCTCTTTGTCACCTGTCAGAAGATAATCCAGATCCTTATTGAAGAAGAATTGTGGTTGAATAGTTACCTGACCTGGTGGTCCTCCTAAGGGCAGTGGTTCATATATATTTCGCAGAATTTGATGACCCTCAGGATTACCCAAATCAACCTTATTCGTCAGCAGCTTATGGCATTCATCCATCTGATATTGAAGAAAGACGCTGTTCTTATGAAAGGCTTTAACAAGGTTGAAAGCTGGACCTTCTAAATCAGCTTTGCAGAGCTCCTCTTTCCTGTTCTACTGCAGAACCAATGATGAAGTGACCTAATTAACATACGTCTTTCCTTTGAAGCTGTTCTCCACAGGAACTTGATACATTGTGGCCTTATGTCTTTGCCCAGTTAGCTCTGTTCCGGGAATCATCGAAGGTAAATTGTCCATTCTGGTTCAGGTTGTAGCAGGTCTCTCGACTTCTGGAATCGCTTAAACCACGTAGTGATCGACACCTTGGAATGTTGAGCGTATCGGTGTCCTCCGACTGAGACCATGCCCTTACATCCGGCATTGGAATTCCATCTATGATTGTCAGAATGTTCTACAATCGGTATCAGATACTGGGCATCGCAGAGTTAACATCATCTCTTGTGTCAGTGACAGCCCATCCAGGTGAGGTAAGAGCTGATTTGCTTGAGCAGATGCATCAGACTCCCGTGGTTTCTTTGAACTTTGGATCCATCATCTTTCGGAGGAGGAAAAAAAAAAGGGGTGGGGGAAAAATGTTGAGCTGACCCAGAAGCGGCATAATCGGGTCCTTCTTCTCTTTGCCTGACCTACCCGTTGATCCAGCTGAAGGGCCTTCATCATCATCATCGACTTTATCATCATCCACTATCAGCTTTCCTTGTGGTCTTTAACCATGACTGCAACTTCCTTATCCATGGCATCTCCATCTTTGCTATTCAGCTTCCATCAGAGCATGGATAGATGGTAGTTGGCAGGATTTCTGTTTGTAGTCTTGTTCATATTCATGAGTTTTGAAGAGAGCACTCCTTTAGATCAAATTCCTCAAGGCAACTTGTCTGTTAACCTGATGGAGTAATTGAAATCTTGTTTCTCCTTACCTTGTTCCCTTTTGATTATGATAATCTCCTTTGGACTCTTTTCAGATTCTTGATTTTTGATGGACTCTGGGCCAGGCAGCACAGAGTATTTCTCGATTAAATCTGCAGTGTGTCGTTCAAGAATCTTAAGGAGAGCATCATCAAGTTGTGTTCCTAGATATTTATCAACAACCGTAGGAACTTAGGATTTAATTGAAGCCAAAACATCAGGCAAGTGACAGCTCTTTTTTACTTCAAGACATCTCTTGCTCAATCTGCCACTCTTAGATGAAGGGCATGATAAATGGAGTGGATTTCAGGGAGATAATTGGTGATTGTTGAAGCTTCCGTGTTGATTGGGGTGGAGAGTAGACCAGTGACGAAGGCTTGGATAGATGAACAACTGATTTAGTGATCAATTACTGGAGGAGTTAACGTGACTGTCTGATGACTTAGATCAGGTATGGTGGAATCAGACTCCTCTATAATTTTAGATTATCTTAATCTCCTAGCAGACAGATTTAACACCCTACAGACAGATTTAACACCTTACAGATTTAACACCCTACACTTTCACATTTGACCATTTTATACACATTCAATAGACAAGATAAACCATCTTTTAACACATTTTAATTCACTATTCTCCCCTTCAAAAATTGCATATGCGATTGCCATTTTTGATCTAGTGAATTATAATACCAGCTAATGTACGTTGGTCCACTTAACTAACAAACAAGCATGGGAAAATATGAAGCTTGTTAATGAGAATGGTCAAAAACAAGAAGATTTCTCTTCTTTTGAAGATAAAGCGCACTGAAGCGTACACTCTCCTTTTCTTTGAAAAACTGGTTTCGTACAAAAGAATACGAAAGCCATCGACTTGAGCTAACAAACATTGAGTGTTTCGAAAGTAGCTCAAGACCGAAAAGATTTCTCTTTTCGTTATTAAGGATAAATGCACTAACACGTACATTTTCCTTTTATCTGAAGATGGGGTTGCAATCTAACATTTGATTACAAGCCATTACCATGAGCTCAAAACTTGGAATGTTTTGTTATATTAGCTCATGACCGAAAAGATTTCTCTTTTCGTTGTCAAGGATAAATGCACTGACACGTACACTTTCCTTTTCTGAAGGCGTACACCTTTCTTTACTTTAAGGAACAGGGCTGAGAGAATGCCAACAATTTGACATTAAAGGAACGAATTAGGGTGGGGGGTTTTGAGGGGGGGGGGGGTGGGGTTTGAACCATTTTATCCAAACATCTTTTGATGAAGAACGAGGCTTGAACTGTTTTGTCCAAACGTCATTTGAAGCATGTTCATCAGATTTGAATTCCTTGAACTCCTGACGTATGAGATATCAGTCTTTTTGGTAACCAAACTCTGAGTCTTTCCTTTAAAGGATTGACAGATGTACCTGCACTTGAGTTAGAAGTACCTGCACTAAAATAAAGAGTTTGATTGCATTCATATGGGTTAGTGATATCATCATTTGAACCATTTGGAGGTTCACTGTCAACTTTGGTTGTGCTATCGGTGAACATCTTTCCAGTAGGTATCCACCTAAGACTAACAGCTTAAAATTCTACCCGTTGATCCACCTAAGACAAGATCTAGGAGTGTGGTGGCTTTCTCATGCACAGCGGAAGACTTATTGGGAGAAACCTTTTTGTCCTATACCATTTTGCCAACCAGGTTTTATGAGTGTGGTTTCATTGGTCCACGGGATTGTTTGTTCTGATCTTGGGGGACTGAACTTATAGCACGAGAAATTCACATTATTCCGGATCTTTATTATACAATCTCATGATTTGTATTAAAGAATATATTTATGACAAAAACGAACAAACAAATTGGTTGAGTCCAAGAAAGCCCCACTAGAATCCTAGAGTGAATCTACTAGAGTCTTCACCATTTGACAATCCACCACCTACTACTAGATACAGGAGAACTCCTAATAATGTTTCTAGGTTAGGTGTACAGCATTAGGAGTGGCAGTGTGCTCTAGTAAGAGGTCATATCCTATGACTAGGGAATCCTGGTTTGTCTTGTGACATTAATCCTAGCATCCTCAAGAAAAGAACACATGAACCATATCATTAGAACCATACGATTCTTTATGACTATTCCTAGAGTAGTTAGGTGCATTCACCTGATGAGGTTTTGCAGCAGCAGATTCTCTAACTTTAGGCAAATAATGAGGAGTGACTGTTTTTGACAAATCATTTTTCTCATCAACTTGGGAGGCAAACCGTGGTCTTGAAATTCTAGGTCGTTCAGACGTAAACGCATTCGGTTGTCTAACAACTAAATGGTTTCTAGATGGTTGTAAATGCGGTTTCCCCAAGATGAATCATTGGCAAACTTAGAATCTACTATATTTCCTTTTAACTTTCTAAGTTCATTATTTAATGTCGCATTTGCAAAAACCTTTCCTAATCTGAGCTTTTTAATCAGCATTTTTCGACAGACTTTTGATTAATTTGAGAAATTTAACGACTCACTGTTGTCCTTTATTCTGATGCGTGTCTTTTTAATTGATCATAAAAGTTCTTTGTAAGTCCTGTTTCAAATCATCATTTTCTTTATGAGTTGCTCATTGCTGCAAGTAATTTAGCCACGCTGTGTTTCTAATTCGATGTTACTAGTTTTCAATACATCGATGTTTGTTTTTAAACTTTAGGCCTTCATTACTTGTTTTCCTTTTCACACTTTTAATTTGGTTCTTCAAGTTGCAAATTAGTGAGGTTCTGGCCAGTACTGAGCTTTTCAATCATTAATAACAAAAAATTCACGAAATCAGACAAATTCCTGATTCTTACATGGTTTTGATAACTTTGAAACATTCTTCCCTTTTGTTGAATTTGTATTTCAAGTGAAATACAATGTTTTTCCAGTTGTAAAAATCGTTTTGAAAGTTCATTGTAAATTTCCTTATCAACCATATCTTTCGTTTTGAGAAGCTCAGTTTTAAGCAAAGCATCCTGGTCAATCTCTCCTCCCCTATGACACATATTTGTTGAAGTAGGAGTGGTATTGCTATCAATAGTTTCCCCAGATTTGTGTCCCATAACTGAGTACATATTGCTCATATGTTGTTGTTCATAGCAAGGATATTATGTTAGACATTCAATTGTACCTCAAGCAAATGCTCTTCGTCATTTACTGGTCCGATATCTGCATCCACAAGCTTGTGTGGTATAATTCCCCTGAACTGCTACTTGTATCCCTGCATGTCCGGGCTTTGTCCCACTGCTTTCTGTGACAACCAACCAGTATCAACTGCTTCATCGCATATTGACCGTTTCCGCTTGCCTTTGCCATCTGCAGTTTCAGTCTCTGAAAATTTAACTAAAAACGCAAAACGGGATCCTTAAACGAAGGTCAAAAAACCCTAAATTACTAAAAATAAACCTAATTTAAAATTTTCTTTTTAAATGGACTCTATTTGACTAAAAAATAAGTTTAAAAAAACTAGAATAAAAACGGAGTTGAAATGAACGTTTAAACACGAAAAACGAAAACGAGAACGAATCCCGTTCTTTAGAAAATGAAATTTTGCAAATTAGACTCTACGAAAGCAAAACTAATTTTCCTAGGAACTTTAGGATAAAAGAAAATTTTCTAAAAAAGATTTATATTTTTTTGATTATTTTTCTATTTTTTATGATTTTTTAAAGTTTTTAATGAAAATAAATGTTTAAAAATACTAAACGAACTCTAAAAATTCTAGAAAAATGACAGAAAATAGCTTACACTACTTAAAACCTAGGAAAAATAAGCCCGAGATTGCAGCTTGAAAAATAAGCAAATAGCCGGACAAGCTTATAAGGCTTATTGGCCAAATATGCATATAAAGAATAAAGTGTGCAAGGGTCTTATGAAAAAGACCCAGGGGCACAACGGTAAGGAGTGTGTGTGTGTGTTTATAAAAGGTTGAGGTGTTGAGGTCGGGGGTTCGAGTCTTGCTCACCCCCGACTTCCACTTCCCCCTTTTTTTTATAAAAAACTTAAAGAAGAAAAGTTGTAGATGACAACTTTTTAAGCTACTTTAATAAAAGAACTATAAGCTGAAACTCAAAAATAAGCTCTTAAAGAGCTTATGAAAAAGCTGTTTCAGGAACTTAGCTTTTAAGAGCTGAAAAGCTACTTTTCACTTAATAGCTTGCACATAACTCATTTTAAGCACAAATTCAAATCTAAAAGCTGTTCTGAAAAGCTAATGATGTGTAAAAGCTAAATTCAATAAGCTAAGTTAACTGAAAACAAGTCCTGTTTAGGTTGACGGTTTGTTATTTGGCCCTAAAATATTTGAATTTTGACCAAAACACAAAATTTACCCTATTACCAAAATTTAAATTTTGTGTAAAAATTAGCTAAAAAAGCTATTGAAAAATTAATTTTTTCTTAATTTTTCCCGCCAAAAATAATTTGAATTTTTTAACAAAATTTTTACCCTATTACCAAAATTTAAATTTGGTGTAAAAATGAGCTAAAAAGGCTATAGGAAAAATTAAATTTTTCTTAACTTTTCCCGCCAAAAGTACTCTTTTTTTTTTTTTTTTTTTAAATCAAACCGCTGCTAGTGTAAGCAAACCGCCGTGTAATAGAATAATCAAACCGCTGCTTCTTTTGACAACTCGCTGCCCTAATAAAATACTCAAATCGCTGTTTGGTAACTCGCTGTTTAGCAACTCGCCGTTTAGCAACTCGCCGTTTAGCAACGCCGTTTAGCAACTCGCCGTTTAGCAACTCGCCGTTTAGCAACTCGCCGTTTAGCAACTCGCCTTGATAAGCAACTCGCCGTGATAAGCAACTCGCCGTGATAAGCAACTCGCCATGATAAGCAACTCGCCGTGATAAGCAACTCGCCATGCTAAGCAACTCGCCGACAAGAAAATAGGCAAATCGCCTTTGACCTGGTCAACTCGCCGGCTACCTTTTCCTAAAAATCTGGATCTTGTCCCTATCTTTTGTCAAACCGCCGGCAAGAATAACATTTAATATTCAAACCTCCATCAAGAACATACATTCGAATCTAGCCAAAATAAGCCCAAATATGCTTATTAACCACGAAACAAAGCTAAAATATCAAATACTAAGCAAACCTTATAAGCCTAATCATTCCATAACATCTATTTCTTCGCGGATCATCAAGAAAGAAGCAAACCTCCACGAAGAACACAAACCTTAATAAGCTTATAAATCGAACTTGAGGCTTGAGTTTCACTTGGAATGGCAACAATACATCATGTTTAACATGTATAACACGAAAAACTCCAAGATTAACCAACAAATAAGCTCAAAATAAGCTTTGAGCCGTGGGCTTATTTTCTTCAAAAATAAGGACGAATTTGATCTAGTTTAACCACTAGAATCAACCACAAATCCACACGTAGCTCTGATGCCAATTGTAGGTTCCCTAATTCACACAAACATGTATAGATCTAAAGAGATCTAGAGAGAGAAAGTTAGAGAGAGAGAATAGTTGAGAGAGAAATAAGAAAAACACACTAAAGAGTGTGTGTAAAATGAATAGATGCTTACCTCTTCCAAAGTTGGAAGAGGTATTTATAGTTCTTACAATACACCGGGTATTAGTACCCGGTTCAATACCGAAAGTCATACGTTTACCTATTAAACTACGAGCTATATTGAACAGTAAAATACATGGGGTGACCGAGTCTTTTTCTAATATCTAACAATCTCCCCCTAAGGGAGGTCACCCCTGAAAATACTAAACTTAAGCTCTTCAATCTTCAGATTGATCTTATGTATAGCTCGTAAACGTTTGATTTCATTGATTTGTATCTTGTGAATCTGAAGTAGTGAACTTTAGACTTTTAGGCTTTAGCTTGACTTGTATGTGATCTTTGAGCTTCTTTGAGATCATCATCCAATCATAATCTCTAATCATCATCATGTGATCTTTTGCCATCTTGTGAACTTGTGTCATTCGGAATGATATGCTCACACTTTTCTTGATCTTGAAAGCTTGAATATTCAGAGTTGCGGAAGCTTTAATAACAGATACTTGAGCTTTCATGATATCTTCGAATGAGTCGTTTGAGAATGAGCACGCGGTTATGAACTTGATTTTGTTGGAACACGGTATCTCCATCTCCATCTTTAAATGTTCCTGTAATAAAACAGTTAGCAATAAAGAGAAAATTGATTTGTAAAAACAATCTAAGTGTTAATTATGAAAATATTTTGTAACACTTCGATAGTTTTGATTGGTTGTCAAATGTTCAATAACCGTCAATTCTTATGCTGGAACAAGTTTGATTCACGTAGAATCGCACCATCGTTTCTTTCCAGTTGACACAAGTTTGATTCTTGTAGAATCGCACAAGTCACCTACCTAGAGCTTGTTTGATGTAGGCTCTAGCAGGATTTCCATCTTCATAGTGAATACCTTCGTATCACTCGGATGTTCTGGCAATATCACAAGGATAATGCGTAGGACTCTTAAGATAACCTTGTTTCCACAGTGTGTGAAAGACAAGATAAATGGAAATGTGTCCTAACGAGATTAATTGATGATCTCTTGGCTCTAGACTCGAAAGTGCGCTTTGATATTAGTGATCGGAGGCTGGAGCTGACTGCCACCTTTTCAATACCAACTTACTCAGAGTGAGTGAGATAGTAGATTGCATGTTTAGTCTCTGTGACAAATGAGACAAGTTTCTTTCAAGAGAAACTCGAATGGCTGGGAAGGGTTGTGCATTGCATCACTGGGTCCATGATGTCGTCTTCAATGTCAGCAATCAACTTGTGATTCTGACAGCATATGTATTGACCCGGTTTCTGCCTAAGTGTATGGAGGGCTTCTTTCTTTACACCCTTTATCCGTACAATTCTTTTTCATTCTTCAACCCCTTTAGTGCTTACCAAGATTTCATGACTAGAACCTTGTTGGGTTTATTCAAGTACTAGCTCCATCTCAGTCGGCACTATTCCCTTTTCCTCACATTTACTCCTTTTTATCACACCTAAGGACTTCTACACTAACTAGTGGATAGTCCCTGTGTAACACCCCCAAAATGGGTCGCAGCGGAATAAGGATCCGGGGCGTGTTACTTATCAGATCAATAACACAAGATAA
>BQNB010114746.1:0-21692 GCA_026074375.1 Tanacetum coccineum
ATATAAAACATACATATAATTAACCAAGATCTTAGTTCATGTAAGTGTGTGACCTCATAAGCCAATGACATAGTTAATAGTCTTATTTATGTGTTTTACTGTGCACATAATTCCATCAGACTCCCACTTATGCATGCTTAAACATCAAGATAACTATACACCGACGATGAGTACTGCTAGAAGCAGGTCATCGCCCTTAACTATATCATAAGTGTGTTCTTTCTCATAGCTTATCATTGAATGATAACAATGGTTAAGTACAACTGGTTCCCTTTTATTGCTAATACCATGTTAAAAATGAGTTATGGATCTCAATCTTATCGCATTTTAAACATTCTGTTTCTCATAACCAAATACAAATAAGTTTACCAAGTAATCATTAACAATCAACGAATGGATGCTTGGGTTCGGCCGAAACTTATCTATTCTAGCTGGAGGAACAAATCCCATTTTGACTACATGCTCACGTGCATGCACTCCACACTATGGGTATGTTTGGCAAAATGGGTCAGGGCTAGGGCTTAAATTATAAGCCGAAATTAAAATTTGTATTTTTTTAAACTTGTTTGGCAAATGGGCTGGGGTTGGGGCTTATTATTGTAGAATTACTAAAAAAGAGATAATTAAATAATTTTTTGGTATATGTTAGATAGTTTTGTGGGTATATAAGTAATTTATGATTCAAAAGCCCCAGACTAAAGTTTTTAGCCCCCATTATGAGGCTTATTTTATAAGCCGGCTTATTTTATAAGCCGACTTATTTTAAAAGCCGGCTTATTTTAAAATCTCTTTCATAAGCCCGCGTGACAAACGAGACTTATTTTATAAGCCGACTTATTTTAAAAGCCCAAGCCCCTATAAGCCCCCAACCAAACACAGCCTATGTCCAACATGCTTGTTATAACATATCTTATTCAAATAGCATTTGAACATATCAAAGCATTTGAACATATCTTACATCAGGTCTAAGGACTTCAGGACAAACCATTTCAAGACTTACTATTGATGCTGATGCATATAGCATATCTTGGATTTGAGTCATTTAAATGTTTGTCTACAATAAATACATATAAATTTGGTTTCAATAAATATTTTTAAATGGATTCATATTTTATCAACAATAAAATATAACCAAAACTCATATTAGTCTTAATTCGATATGATCTTATTCCCATAAGTCAACCGACTATGAAGATTTAGAATATTGAACAAAGTATTTATGGATTATAAATGTTAATATAGAACATAGTTAAGCATGTTGAAGAATACATACTACATAATCTTTATTCAAAGAGTAAAACTTGTTGGGTTAGTTCTAAACCCTTCAGTCTCTCAGTAGATTTAAACATAAAATATTCTAAGTATAGTATAGCTGAAGACAGTTCAGCTTCAGTTCTTCAGACACTTAAAAGATCAAGTAGTATCTTCACTTCAGTTTATGTGGCGGTTCAGAAACTGAATAAGGCCTTAGCAAGAGCTTCAGTTCAGCTTGGTTGGCAATGCCAAGCTGAACGATGTCGATCTCCTCTCAGAAGCTGAAATGAAATGTTTCACTTCTAGAAGGTTTACAAGGCGGGAAAAAGATATGCTTTATATAAAAAAGAATAAAGTATATCTCCTTGGGAATAAATAGTTCAAAAGTTGGTTTAGAAATACAACAACTTTCCCTAAAGGATTGTTCCTAGTACCTTAAAGCATGTCTGAATTAAATGGGATCTCAACCACCTATCCAATGCATGACATGTGTCCTAAGGACCCTTTGTAAACCATAATTCCTTGTGTATAAAAGGAAAAATATGTGAGAGTAAATAAGCATCTCTTGCAATTAATGTGAAACACATTCAAGAGCACTTTACTCTCAAATCAAACTATAGAACCACTGAAGCTGAAGCTTAAGTGTTGGTTAAAAGTTTGTACTTAAACTTGTTACTTAAGTTCGAGTTTAAGTTTAGAGGAGATCATCAAATTGTCATTCAACAACTTTGCTATTACGCAAGCAAAGTATGTCATAGATTATTTATTTCATTCTAATAAGAATTTATACATTGAAAAGTTAATATCATGTTGTTTTAAACTTGTTCTTATTATGTCTTACATATTTATTTAAAACATCACTTTGTCGCCATGGAATGTGATTAGTTTAACTTAATAAACCAAATTGATCGTTTTCAATTTAATACGTAATAATATCAAAGTATAAGGAAATTTACTAAAAATCCTTGAGGACAAAGATTTAGAGTAAGAATCCACACAAAAATACTACACGTTTAACCGGTAAGTGATTACCGGGTCGTTTTCCCAAAGATTTATGAAATTGAGACCTCGTTTGTTATTTGGACAATGACTTGAATTGGTTCGAAGATGATTTTTGATTGATAATCTATTTCTACAACTAAAAGCAACTAAAACAATTAAGCACAAATAAAAATAACGGGAATTAAAGAAATGCACAATTAAAACCTAAAATATAATAAAATTAACCCTAAATGATTTTCTAAACTATTTTTAATCCTAATTGACTATTAAAAAGGAAATGCTAAGGAAATCCTAAAACGAGAGCTATTTAAACTAAAAACGAAAAAAACGAGAACGGGAACGAAATCCCGTTCTTTAAAAATTGCACTTTCAAAATATTAACCCTATGAAAGAAATTTTTGAACCAAAGCCTAGAGAATAATAAAAGAAAATTTTAGAAAAAAGAATTTTATTTTTTTGATTATTTTTCTATTTTTTATGAATTTTTAAAGTTTTTAATAAAAATAAATGTTTAAAAATACTAAACTAATCCTAAAAATTCCTAGAAAATTACTAAAAGTGTAAAACGACTTACTTGATTTTATAAAAATGCTAGACCAAAATAAGCTAAAACGAAAAGCTCTTAAAAGCTAGGAAAAAGCTACGGCTTGTAATAAAATTAAGAAATGAAAAAGGTGTTTAAAAGAAAAGTGTAAACAAGGAATGTTGGATGAGCTAATGTAGCACAGATGGTTAAGTGTGTGAGAGTGTGGGACGTGTGTTTGTTAAGTAGGAGGTCTTGGGTTTGAATCCAAGGCCTCTTGCTTATATTTTTTTTAATTATTTTTGAAAATTTTGAAAACAAAGTTGAAAAACAACTTAATGTGAAAACTTTTGGTGAAAACAACTTTTTAGAAAACTACCAATAAGCTAGAAAATTGCTTAAAATTTAGACAAACTATACTTAACCATTTTTTTACCTTTTTATCAAAACTAAATAAGCTAGAAACTAATGATAAGCTAAAACTAAAACTTAATAAGCTATAAGCTTCTAAAAACTAACCTATCAAGCTTGTCTAAGCTAGAAATGAGCAAAAAGCACAAGCTATAAGCTAAAAATCCAAATAAGCTTTTTAAGCAAAACTTAGTACCAAACAGACCTAATGACACTTTTTAAGCTTAAATTTCTATAAGCTAATGGACACTTAAGACAAATTGGCTTATACTTACCTCTACCTTGACCTATAAGCTACAAATAAGCACTTTTGAAAAGAACTTTGAAAGACAAGTGCTTAATAAAAAAGTTGTTGAATCACTCAGAAGGTACTGAGTTTGTTTGATTTTGAAAAGACAAAAAAGAGATGATTGTGGTGGTAAATTGGTGATGATATGTGTGAAGATGATGGTTAGTGGGTTGAAAAAAGTAAAAAAAAAATGAAGTCGCTCCGAGTATAAATACGGGGTCGCTCCAACGTATTAAAAAACATGGCTAGAAAAGTACACTTACACAAAGTGTATTTTAAAAGTACAAATATTAATTTTATAATGGGTCGCTCAAGTCGCTCTAGGGCATTTGAGGAATGGACTTTTTTTTGGAGCATATACTAGCAACACACTAAAGTTTTGGGGCATAAATAGAAATAGCCCAAAAAAAAGATCCGCAAACAAAAGTTAAAAGAACACCATTTATCAAAAAAAAATCATTCCCTTACATTACCATTATCATTCCTTTTCTCATTCTTTTATTTGAAGTTTTGAACCAACCATCCCGTTAGTCACTTAATTGAAAAAGCTTCACCCTCTTAATTTTTCTTCTCAGTTATGATTCTGATTATTTTTGTAGAAGAAATCTTTCCCCACTTAACAGATTAAGTCATGTTAACGGATTAAGTCATATTCTCAATTAAGACAATTAAATCATAACCAAACGATTTTAAATAAAACTTATGGGTCAAATTAAACTTGCCCGGGTGTAGTGGTGATTGATATAAGATTATACTCTCGTTTAAACTTTGAAGTGCTAATTGTTACAAGCCCTTGTTACATATAGGAATGTAAACGAGTTGGTTCAATAAAACCGTGCGTGAATTGCTTTGGTTGAAAGTTTATTTATTATCAAGTGAAGAACAAAAATGAATAAAATCTGAAGTTCGATTAGCTAAACGAACTCCATTCACATTCGTCAATGTTTGGGGTTGAATACTCAAAACATGGATTAATCTTTTGACTTAATACAGATATTTAAATCAAAACTGTGAGATTCTTTTAGATTCAATTGAAATTAAATATTTGCCACTAGAGCTACTTATATTATTAAAACAGCAATTATGAACATGTTCACCTCTAATTTTAAAAAGTGGTAGGTGCTAAATTGCCAGTAACACGTACATGGACTCCTTGATCATTATTCACCGCCATGTGATGCATCTTTGATTTTTAGTAGAGGAATTTCTCTAAATGTACCAAAACTTGAAGCTTGATACATTTTGTAGAACAAAAAAAAAACAATTTTTCAAAACAGATCGGTACAATTAACCTTTGACATGCGTCCCATATTTAACTTGAAAAGTAATAGTAGTTGATGGGATATTGGTTTTATGTGACCGATGAATATTTTACTTTCGTGCGATCAAATTACGTCTTTTCCAAAAAAAATCAAAATTTATTTTTATCTCTTTCAATGAAGGTGAGTTGCGTTTTTGCAGCGAGGTGCCGTTGTACAAATCTATAGTTTCTGCAAATTGGTGCAGTGGTATTTCTGGTCCAGTATACCGTATATGTGTTGTCCGCTGTGTATGTGTTACATTAATTTTTTCGGTAATAAAACAAATTTTGATAAAAAAGATGTAAAAGTGAACAAATAAGCCATGTAACATAATTTTATATTTGCAAGTTTGTGTCATGGTTTTTCATAGTGAAAGATCTGTGTTATTGATTTGTTGTATACATACAAAATTATGAAGTGATAAATCAATTAATTAGCAAATGAGCGAAAGCAGTCATACATTATAATCATATGACACGAATGGATCTACAAATCTTCATGCATCTATTATACTAAAAGATTGTGACCTACTTTAATGGAGTTGTATCTTTAAATGATTTGTCTCACCTAGAGAGCCATAAGTACAAAACCCTATGCATACTTTATAAGGCATCTTGAGGAGTATCTCTGCTTACATGATTTATACCGTAAAATAAAAAAAAAACAAATATGTAGAGTTTTTACATTTATTGCAGCTTAGTATTAATGAGGGAGGGACCATTTGTGTCAAAGTTTTTAATGAGGGAGGGACCATGTGTGTCAAAAATTATGTAGCTTTTTCTAAAGCTAACCTATAATCCTAACTTATATAAATAGGGGGTCCTTAAAACTCATTTGTCATCTCATACCTTTCCTCTCTTCTCTCTTGGTCGGAGTTAATTAGGAGATCCCATGAAAGGGAACCCGGAATTTCGGTCCATTTCGATAGTGTTTTGGTTATTCTCTTTTGATCGAAAAGTTAGGGTCTTCATGAAAGGGAACCTGAAATATTCGGTACGCATTGTGTTTTAGACTTTAGGCTTTTATGGGTTTAGGCGCTTTAGAAGCTTGTAGGGCTTTAGGCTTTTAGAACTGATTGTTTTTCTTTTGTTGTTATAAATAAGTCTCTTCTCTCTCTCTTGGACGAAATTAGCGATCCCCATGAAAGAGGTAACCCATAATTTCTGGTCCATTTCGACAGGTTTGGTATTCTTTTTTGGGTCGAAAATTTAGGGATCCCTATGAATAGGGAAACCCGAAATTTCGAAGATATTTGGATTTAGGCTTTAATGCTTTAGGCTTTAGCTTTAGGCTTTAGGCTTTAAGGCTTTTAGCTTTAGGCTTAGGCTTTATGGCTTTAGGCTGTA
This sequence comes from Tanacetum coccineum, assembly GCA_026074375.1. NCBI lineage: Eukaryota > Viridiplantae > Streptophyta > Magnoliopsida > Asterales > Asteraceae > Tanacetum > Tanacetum coccineum. The sequence continues at coordinate 6,127 of BQNB010114746.1, forward strand.
TGCTTTAGGCTTTTAGAACATTTTTTTTCTTTGTTATTATAATTTATGTGTATGTTGTCTATTTGATGTATATATTGTGTAGGCTCTAGTTTGTAAAACAAGGCTTTGTATATCTGTACCAATCCATGTGGAATTATAATGGCATGATCAATGGTGTATACTATTGAGATTGTAATTAGCCCCTAAATTTATTGGTGGTTGTAATCTTTAAATGATTGGTCTCACCAGAGAGCCATTAAGTACAAAACCCAACTGCATTATTGAAACTCAATTTCATGGAGTATTAATGATTAGTGATTACAATGCATTATTTTTCATGTGATTTCAATTCTGTTGCACTTTGCTAGTCTTTTTAGCATCCCATTATCTCCTTAACAAACTTTATAGTTTTTAGTTATTTAAGAAAATCAAAAGCGTTGCTATTGATAATAGTCTTCTTATATCCTCACTATGAGTCTCTATATAAACCTCCACCAATTAGGATGATGCAACCCTATCACTTTTGTTTTGTTCACTTGCAGTATGCGGATTAATAATAGCGAATCCAAGACAGGGAACGGATTTAAGTCGAACTCAATAATTTACCTAGTGAGACCGCGTCGGTTAGTCGGCTCTATGAAAAGAGAAAAACCCATAATCAAAAACAGGCTAACCTAAAATATTCTTGCAACTTACTTCTAAGTATCCGAACAACAATTTCCTAACTATCCTACTCCATCCTCTCATATACAACAAAACTATCAAACCACATCATCAACCATAATTAAGATTTCGAATTTAATGGAAAATTATTGATTCTGAGATTCTGTTCTTCATGTTTGTGCAACATCATCATGACCTTATATATCATACACGATAACGAATATCATCATAGATCTTTAACATGTTTTTAAAAAAATAGATCTTCAAGAAGAAAAACTTCTTTTATATTCGAAATAAATGATTAGATTTATAACAATTTTGTTACAATCTCTTTGGTTTCGTTTTAAGAAAAACACAAAAACAAAACCTAGCTGGAACTTTGGGAAAGATAATGAGGTATGGTGGCGTTTTTGATCTTGGCACCTCGCACCACTCGCCACAATACCACCAGAGCTTGCGTTTGAAAATTTTCCATATCTCTGCTGTGTAAGAACGGTTAGAAGGAAAGACAAAAAAGTTTCAATATTAACCGTCCTTCGTTTATAACAAAACAACGGATAGTTTGACCCTATTTTCTTTGGTGGAGGAATATGGTGATGTATTGATCTATTGTTGTTGATTGCGTTTTGGTTTGAGAGGAAATCATAGTGGATGCAAGGCAGTTTGAATAAGAAGAGCAATTAAACATAAGGTTGGAGAGATTTTGATACTAACCTAAATAAAGGGGGATATCATATTTGGGTAGAACATTTTTTTGTTCATTGTAATAGAGGCAGTGCAATCCATTTCTAAAAAGTACTAATTTGGCTAGGGTTGGAGAAAAGTTGTTGTTAATGAAATTATGGGATGGTTAAAATTTTATCGCATATTTTTTTTACTACGTAGTATCATATTCTATATTTTTTATTATTTGTAGTTGTATATTTTATTGGTTTGTCGTATTTCGTTTACTTGCAGCAAATAGAAGTGTGTGCGTTGCATATTATTATAAGATGTAGAAATTGTAGGAATGTAAATAGATTTGACAGTCTGAGATGTCCAACAATGTATTTCTACGAGAAAAAGTTTAAAAATCACCTTAATTACTACTATTTCCTTTGTTTTAAGGGCTTGTATTTTGAAGTAAGCCTGTAATCATCTTTGCAATAAAACACTTAATACAACCCATGTGCGCCATGTACATATTTATATATTTGCAAGGTTTGTGTCATGGTTTTTCATAGTGAAAGATCTGTGTAACTGATTTCGTGTATACATACAAAATTATTAAGTGATCAAATCAATTAATTAACAAATCGAGCGAAAGCATGTCATACAATATAAACATATACACGAATGGATCTACAAATCTTCATGCATCAAATTAATTAATCACAAACCATGATGATTACAACATAATCATAAACACGTGCATTTATAGATTACAACATAATTAGGCTACTCACTCTAAAGAGGTCGACGACTCGGTCGACTCCGGTCCCGGTCGGTCGCCTCTTTAGTGGCTATATCGGTCGTCTCCCATAATGGTCGACTTGATCGTTTGAACGATCGTTAGTCGTTCCGCACATTTCCAACGTATATGTTATAAATTAAAAAAAACTTTTTAAAATTTTAAAATTTAAATACTTTAACATTATAAATACACAACTCATTACACCATTTTATACACAAATTCAAACCACTTCTATATGTATACTTCTAATTTCTATACACACAATGGCTTCCACTTCAAACCGGCGTGGAAAGGCAAAGACGTCACAACCATGGACAACAACGGAAGAGATCACGTTATGTAAAGCTTGGTGCGAGGCGATGGAGAACTACGGCACAGGAGACATGAAAAAAGGGTTTTGGTTGGAGGTTTTTGCTAACTTTCAGAAAGAAATGGGGGGGGGGACTATTCGAGGATACGATACCGTCGTCGTCAAATGGAAAAATTCGATTCGTCCAAAAATTGCTGCGTTTAGTGTCGTTTACGAGAGTGTCCAACGGATGGGCGAGAACGGGTCTTCTGACCTCGTTTTGTTTCAAAATGCGTTAGCCGAATTTGGTATTGGGTACGGACATCCCTTTACAATGGAGGCGTGTTGGAGAATTTTAAAAGATCATGCTGCTTGGACAGAAATTGAAGTGCCTTCATTTAACAAAGGACGTAATAATTAAGTTTAGTTTAAGTTTCTAATGTATTTTATTTTGTTATGTAATGTTTTTTTTATGTAATGTTTTATTTTAATGTCTTTGAATAATTATGTATTGTTTTTAACAGTGTTGCAAAACAAGGTCTACAAGGCCGATTAATAGCCGATTAGACGCTACAAGGTCACCAACCTTGCCGATTAATGTAACAGGGTCATACAAATAGGTCAACCGATTAAAAAAAAAACTTGCCAATAATATCTAAAACTCGACGGAAATACACAAAACATGCCGGAAATACTCAAATTTTGCCAAAAATGCCAATCCGATTAATCGCCAGTTAATCCCGCCTTGACCGATTACAAGCTACAAGGTGGTCGACCGCCCGGCTAACGATTCATGATTTTTGCAACCTTGGTTTTTAATAATAATGTTTTTTATTATTGTGTAGTGTTTTTAAATTCAGTATTATTATTTTAAATTCGGTATTCAAATTTTAAATTCCAACAGCTACTCTTCCAACCATAAATAAAAATCAAATCTTTTTAATGGGTCTTCATTATTTTTTAATGGGTCTTCATTATTTTTTAATGTAATGTTTTTATTATTAATGAAATTTAATTTTGTTTAAAAAAATTGGAAAAAAATTGAAGGTCGCTTTATATTGGTAAAAAGTCGCTTGTAGCTCGCTAGAGAGAGAAAGCTGATGTGGCAGGATAAAATGTTGGTCGCTGATAGTCCTTATAGTGGGTAGCCTTATAAATTAGCATATTACCCGCGCAAAACAGCGGTTTCGTGGGAATTAAGAATGAAAAAAATAAAAATTAATAAAAATATATCAAAATGGATGTTGAATTAAATAGCACAATATTTTAAAAAATGTGGTTAAATTAAATCATAAAAAATATATAGATAAAAAGTATATTTCAATTTAAAAATAAATGAGATTTTTTAATTAAGAAGTGACACATGTCACTTATAAATGTGTTTTCTTAAAATGAGATGGATGGTCAAAATTGCACATAATAAAAAGTTGTTACAAAAGGTTGTTAAATAAAATGAGATGAATGTGTTTGTTGTTAAAAAGGGATATTTCCATAAAAAGAAAAGGAAAAGTCTGAATTTTCAGCCTTTCTAAATATGAAAGTGTCACAAATGCTTTATAATGTAGTATAGATAACAGGAAATCATATAAATAAGAAGCTTACATCTTAAATCGGATGGACAAATAGATTGGTTCCCAGATTAGTAACCTATAAGGCTATAACCAATCTTTTAACAAAACCTCAAGACAAGAACACCTATTCGATCAAAAGGTTTATTGATTGATATAAATGCAAAGAAGTAAAGAAACAAAACAAAACGTGCTCGTGAGTATTAATAATAGTCTAACTAGGGTCATGGGCCTATTATGGTCATATTATGACCTTTGACGCTTTTGACAAAAGATAAACATTGACTATGTCGACTTACTTCCTACCATAAGTTTATTGACTATCCTAAAGAAACATGAAGACATTTCTAAATATAGACACTTAAATAAGAAAGATTATAGACATAAACTTTATGTCATACGGCTTGGACTTCACCCTCTCTTGGGCTGTACGTGTCTTCGTCCCTCCTGCAACACAGGCGAAACAGGATTATTATAATCAGAGAAAAATCCATAACAATAATCCAATGGCATCATAATCACACACAAGTGTATCTCATTTCTTTAGGATGTCATGTTACGCTACCAGTTGGTGATAGGTCATTTAAGGACGAGAAACCCGCCCCATTTCCAACTAAGGTTGGATCCATAGAATTAAAAAGATTGGGGTTTGTGTGTTAGGTGTGAGGCTGAGTGAGTTCTGGGAGGAAAGTGTAAACGGCGCGAGATGATGACCAGTGGGTGGATGCGTGGTGGTTAAGGCGTGCGTCATGTGGTTGGTCATGTGTTGCGCCAAAGTGATACAAGGGTTGAATCTTTTTAAATAATTTTAAAGATGCATTTGTGGAATAACTATAAGCGAGTGGATTAAAGATATTCATGGCGATTTCCAAACACAATATTCATGAGCTACAACACAAACCCAACAGACAGCTGCTCTACTTTATTTGACATCTCTTCAAAATTGTGTATACACTGTTACTATATCTTATAATGATAATTGAAATAACTGCATGCTCGACAACACCAATTAAGAAATCTGATTCAGACATAGATTCGGATCACCGCGCAATATTGGAAGAGGATTTGTGTTTCGCGGTAATTACAAATTTATAAATAAATAAATTATTACAATGTCTTGAGACTATTAATAAAGAGAAGGTGTATAATCTCATTATTAAGGCATTGCGGCAGTATGATTCTATTTGCGCTATAAGATGTTGATTTGTGATAAACAAAACATTAAGGATTAGGAAAGTTTATAGTTTGGTTTTTCTGTGGTTAATATTCTTGAAGAGCAGTGTTTATTATGTTAGTTCTTAGAGATATTTATATGACAAAACATTCATTGTAGCTAGATACGCCAGATGAATTTGAAATTGAAATTAAGGCGTTTGAAGTATTGTTAGAATAACTTGAAGCATGCTTCAACAAAAAGCGATCGTTATACTATGTTTTGTGACATGCTTTATATAACAAGTAGTTACACAAAAAGGGTTCAAAACGTGATGATGTTTGTCTGTTAGGCCGATCGAGTTAGGAAGGTATTTATATGTAGTAGTATCTAAGGATTTTATATTGCAACCATTTTGGCGCAGGTTTAGATATGTCGAGACTCCGTGCGTATGTTCCGATGTAACTTGCGCGTCTTCCTCAAAAAGAAGTTGACTTGCCCGCCTGAGGCAGCTTTGCTCAAGTGAAATTGATAAACAGTAGACTGCACCCTATATGTATGCTGTCACCCTTTCCTTTTCGTTATTAATCTTTAACGAGTGACACGTCGATTGATTTTCAAATCAATTTTCTCGTTTATCACTAACGTAAACCTGCAGGTCAAACGGTGGTAACGGCAACCTCAATCCCATTCAAATGCTCAATCTACGAAGACATACTATCTAGAAAGCTCAAGATTTAAAGACAAAGACTTCCGCTAACTCTGATTTAAAGCTTTCAAGATAATGCAAAAGTATGAGCATGTTGGTCAAAGACATAAGATCGCAAGATGGCAAAGACGATAAAGACAATGACAAAGGCTCAAAGTCAAGATCGCAAAGCATGAAGGAACAAGTTTACAACAAAGAACAAAGAGAAAGACCAAGACCACATGAGCTTAACGACAAAAGCAATCTCATTATCTCATGAAGGAGTGTCATCATTGAACTCACTTCGGGGGAGATTGTTAGCCTCAAAATATTGAGTCGAACATGAAGTTCGTTCATTATGTATTTAAGTCTCGGTCAATTAATTAGTTAATGTTGTAATAGAATATTATCGGGAATCGGGCTCGATAGTTAATCTAATATTGTATATGTTTCGGGTTTAATCCCAAGCAAAACCCGAGCCCGAGTCCTAGTTAAATATCCCTCGCGTCACATTAAATGTGTAGGGGTATATATATAGATATTTTCTCATATGAAAATATCTAATCTCACAAATATCTAATCTCATAATATCTTTTTTCCTAAATCTAATTTCTCTTTTTTTCTCTCTCTTCTCTCTCTCTCTAAATCTTTATCTCTTTTCTAGTTCTTGGTTCGATCCGTGTTTTGATATATGAAGTGAAAGTGTAGATCGGGTACCAACAGTTCTACTTGAGACCTAGGAAAACATGTTTTGTAAAGTAAAACTTGACATGCTCAATGTGTTATTAACATGATTGTGCGAACTTAAACATGAATAAAAATAATAATTGAAAAACATGATAATTATTTATAAATATTTTTCAACTGAAAATACAAAAATATTCACTAATTTGACATTTTGACACATGTGAAAACCCCGTTATACGCGATTGAAATGAAGCACGATGCACTAGATACAAGTTATTCTTTAAACGTGTTTTTGTTGCTTGACATGTATTAGGCATTCAACAGGTGGGAAGTACCTCTACCAACACCGTCTCAAGTACAATGTTTTGGACTACCGGTAAGCTTTCCAAACCAACTCTACTGGGATGATATTTTCCAGGTTTTTTTTCAATCAAGATTTGTTAAGTTCATTTGACTTTTAAATTCTAAGATTTGATTGGATCATTCAAGTTTTGTGGATTATATACCTATGAGTTATGAGATTCTTATAAAATAATGTAGCTAAGAACATGTTTATTTAACTCCTTTAACCTTTCAAAGAATATATCATGTTGTAAATTCTGAAATGATGTAATTCTTTTATTATATAAAAGATTTTACATTGGCAAGCTATTATTATATTATACCGGTTTCAATATTTGGATTGGCATAACAGGTATTGTCGATGGTGTTCCTGTTTTACTAGCAGAGCTTTAGACATATATGAATTTAAGTGGTGAATCAGTAAGTTCATATATTAAGCTCTTCGATATAACATGACAAGCTTATTGTTTTAGCTTTGGTACCTAAAAGGCGTTGGGTTTTTTTAACTGCAGAGTGGTCCACTTTCTGCCTATTACAAACTCCCTCTAAATTGAGTAATGGTGTTATGATCTCTATTATCACTGTACATTATTCATCTTAAAATACTTATTTTGTATATTTTTTGTGGAAGTGGCAAAATGGTTGGGTCAGGCTGGGTGGTAAAAGATCAAAATGGGGGGTTGGGTCGGCCCAATTTTTTTTGAAAGTTGTAAAGTTAAACTAATTTGAACAGTTAGTATATAATTCAACATGTCTCCTTTTTAGTTACGTTTTGTTTGTTTAGCCCACTGTCCTAATTCTTTTACTTTTTGTGGCTGTAGTTTCATGATGATATGGATCTACCAAGTGAGGTTCTTCTGCTTCAGCCAAAAGGAGGCCATGGGAGCCATAATGGGTATGCATTATATGAACTCTCAAATGCAATATTATGATAAATCTTTTCGCTTTGCACAGTTAGCAAACACACCTTAAAATTTGTTGCAAATCAATATGAAAAGTGTTTTAAGTAAAAAGGATGATTCCCTCAACGAGTAAATGAGTATTTATTCCGGGACATGGTTAAAGAGTCAAACTGAAAATAGACGAGTATTAAGAAGAAGGCAAAACTTACAACTATATTCGTAAGTAACAAATAGTTTATATTCCATATTCCTATGATTTAAATTTGATTTATATTTGGTCTCTTAGTACCCTTTAATACAATTAAATCAATGTACTTTTTACACACTATATAAGTCTGAAAAATTAGTGCAACACTCATAGGACTATTTTTCTGAATGGAAAGACTTCAACAATGCCAAATTCGACACAACATATACTTTCAGTATAGTTCCTTTTAGTTGAATTGAACCCCGAAACTATGGCATGATTTGGCGATTGTGTTATATCTTTGTATCATGTTCATTGTTAGACAACAATGACACAGAAAACTGAATTTTGCATGTAAATTATAGGTTTAGTTTCTTAGGTAGAACTATGACAGCTCTTCGTTACTCATTAGATGCAAAAGTAGGAACTCTTTACACTATTACGGAAGTGATAATTGTTCCATGTGAGTTTCTATATATTTCCATGTTTGTTTCTATACATGAGTAATTGTTCCTCTCTATCTGTTGGATGTCTATTTGAATTGCTTAACAGTGATTCTTTTTTCATCACGTAAATATGATAAGTTTGTTTCGAAAACTGTTCACCTTGGACTAGAAAGCACATTGATTATTCATGTTTGTTTATGGTTTTAAAATCTTTGATGCTGATCACCATAGGTTTATTTGAAACGTGGTAGTATTTGTTTTTGTCTCATAGATCTTTGTGTCTATTGCTGCTAAGCTTACGATCATTTACCAGTTTTTTTTGTTTTAATACGAGTACTTTTTTGCAGCTTGGTATAAAACTTGAACGATAGATAAACTATTATATTCGAGCCGTGTTATAACATAGCTAAGATCAGGTAGTGTTAATGATTCAGTTATATTGTTTTGTGTATTTAACATTGATAATTTTAACTCTCCTTTGTGCATTATTGTGTTAGCTTGCTTTTGAGCAAGGTTATTTGACTTGAAATTACATACTAATATGTACTCCGTATTTCCAAAACACAACCCCAACAGCCAAAACAAAAGACTAGCTGTATCCACTATTGTATTTGAACCCATTAAGTGTAAGGCTTTGTTATATGAAGACTCAGATACATGTCCAAGATAAACAACCACGAGTCATAGGTCAACAGATTCGGTTGACCCACAAAGAATTTAATGCCCATTTTTATAATTTTTATATGGTAGTATTTATTATAGACAATAGAAAAATCAAAAATAAAAATATCAGATTTACTTTAGAAAAAATGCATTATCTATTTCAAAATCACAATAACAAGATTAATACTTATAACAATAATATTTATGTCTAAGCTCCGTGCGTGCACGGACATTAAAACTAGTATCTTATTTCAATAAATTTTCCTTTAGTTACATTACTTTCATTCTCAAAAATACTCCAAGTTTGTTGGAGTGTCCAAATTGGAATACTTTTAGTCGCTTTCATAATATATATGAAAGTGTGTTTGATTTGTGAATTGCATACTGTAAAACTGAATTTCGCCTTACAACCGGAGTGATCTTGGCATCTCTGTTATAATTTTGGGCAATTATATACTCATTTCATTTTTTTAAATACTTTAGATATTTACTTAATACTACACGGTTAATGAGTAGCAAAGTTTTAATATTCTTTGGACATATCTGCCAAATTTATTTATTTATATAATAAAAGAATTACATCATTTCAGAGTTTTCCATTAAATTGAATCATATGAATTTAAAAATTGGATCAATCAGAACGCTTAATTTTGTCATGCAGGCAAAATAGTACAATCTGATTGATCAATAAAAAGTCAAAATTGAATCAATCTGGTCAAAATTAAAAAAATTTGATGGAGAAATCTGATGGAGAAAAAAAACACATAAAAATATATGTGTCAAATTTGTGAAAATAAAAACTTGAAAAAAAAGGAGGTAATTAATAAACTTTAATAGTTTTTAATTTTATATATATATTATATGGACGTAAATGTAATTTATAAATTTACAAATTTTATTATAACTTTAAAAAATAAACAAATAACCCTTAAACTTTATACCCTAGACTTTATATTTTAAAATTGCAAACATTTCTTACTTCCAACAAAGATTTTACATTATTTAATCACATCTAAATCTACCCTTAGTGGATTTTTCATTGTCGGCATAAAATCATGTTGTACAACCAAATAGAAAAACATCGAAGCACATAAATTATCGTAAATAAAGAAAAAAAAGCTTTCTAGCTATTCATTGATAGGTTTGGAAGAAATTACATTTTCTTTTCTTTTGGTTTAATACGTACCAAAATTCTAAACAATTGAAATTTGAAAAAGTATTTATTGCCTTGACATGTTTGTTCTAAAGTTGGAAGTCAATGGTTCGAATATAAACTGAGGAGAAAAAATTAATCCTCGTTTGGCTCTCCGGAGGTTCACTTGAGCCGATTCGAGCTTACTTTAAAATGATAGTTTCGCCGGGAATTAGTTGGCTCACAATATCGAGTCCGGAAAACAAGTAAATCAAAAGCAAAAAAGTTACTATTATCTTACTACGTAAGATATAAAAGATTTAATTAAATTCTATTCTCTTCATATGATTTTGATAATACCTTATACATAACTTAATTTATAAAACAGAAAAAATAAAAATTATATATATATTTTTTAAAAAAACATAATGTCTAAGCCTCGTGCGTGCACGGGCATTAAAACTAGTTCGAAATCTACTGCAATATCTTGGGTCTCAGTTCCAAATCTGACATCCTTTCTGCAACTTAACTAAAAACAATACATGCACTGTAACCGCATTCATGTAAACTGCTCATTTTGCGCATATAAACAATCCATGTGGATGTGGTTTTCGATCGTTTTTGAATTCCTGTTCTGTTCTTTAATCCTAATGTTGACTTTCGGTTGACTGGATAATAGTACCAGTTGCAGAATTTTTTTATAATGAAGATTTCAAAGAAAAGGTGAATATATATATATATATTCATCTTTTATAAGTTAAAGATTAAAATTGTAAAGTTTAGACAACAAATAAATAAGGGTTATTTCTATTTATGCCCCAAGACTTTAGTGTGTTGCTAGTATATGCCCTAAAAAAAGTCTATTTCTCAAATGCCCCAGAGCGACTGGAGCGACCCATTATAAAATTAATATTTGTACTTTTAAAGTTCACTTTATGTAAGTGTACTTTTCTAGCCATGTTTTTTAATACGTTGGAACGACCCCGTATTTATACTTGGAGCGACTTCAATTTTTTTTACTTTTTCTAACCCACTAACCATCATCTCCACACCCATCATCACCAATTTACCACCACCATCATCTCTAACCACCCTCCCCCTTCCCTCACTCAAACCAAAAGGTACCTACATATAAAATTCGTCATTATGTTCACTACCAGTCAAAAATGTACCTACATTTTAGATTGATATTCCAAAATCCCATTCCCAGATTTAAATGATCACCAACAAACCCTAATCACCAACATCACGCCTCTTTCTTTTCTCAGTCACCAAACAGCTCCTAAATCCTCCCTTCAATCTTATCATCATAACCAAGACATAAACACAAATCAACCCTTACTCTTCTTATCATAGATCTAACCATATACATCCTTCATCATTTGTTATAACATGAACATCAAGAAAGAAGAACAAATTAGCCCACGTAATTGATTTCATATGACCACGAACCTTAGTGTCTTCAATAAATTACTTGAAGCTTATCAAGACCACTATCTCTCGGCTTCAAGGTCTTGTAACAATCAAGGTCTCGGGTAGGTTCTTGTTTTGTTTTTTTGTCTTCAAATCGAAACAAAGAAAGATTATAACCCAATTGTTATAAATCTTTCTTTAACTTCGAAAATTAAAGAGAAAGCTAAGCTTTTGATAGATCTGTGATGATATCCTTTTTTGTGTTTTATCTTATGTCATAATGGGTTTTGGCACAACACAATCGAAAAGGAAACTGAGATCAAGTCATTGTTTTATGTTTCGAGTCTTAAAGATTAGTGACGAAGGGTTAGGATAGTAGTGTATTTGGTTGATGTTGTGAGGAGATGGGATTAGTGTAGTTTGTGGATCTGTTCTTCTCTTCATCTTATTCTTTTAAGTTTGACTTTTCATATGGTATTAAATTTGGGAATGGGTTTTTGGTTTTAGATGAAGAAGTTGGTTTGAGTGAGGGGAGGGGGAGGGTGGTTGGGGAGATGGTGGCGGTTAAGAGATCGAAGGATGGGTGGTGTGGGTTGGAGATGATGGTGGTGGTAAATTGGTGATGATAGGTGTGAAGATGATGGTTAGTGGGTTGGAAAAAGTAAAAAAAAGTGAAGTCGCTTCGAGTATTAATACGGGGTCGCTCCAACGTATTAAAAAACATGGCTAGAAAAGTACACTTACAATATTAATTTTATAATGGGTCGCTCCAGTCGCTCTAGGGCATTTGAGGAATGGACTTTTTTTTGGAGCATATACTAGCAATACACTAAAGTTTGGGGGCATAAATAGAAATAGCCCAAAAAAAAGATCCGCAAACAAAAGTTAAAAGAACACCATTTATCAAAAAAAAATCATTTCCTTACATTACCATTATCATTCCTTTTCTCATTTTTTTATTTGAAGTTTTGAACCAACCGATTGGTGTTCAACCCCCTCTAGCCCTCTAGCCCTTACAAACTTCCGTCCATGGATATTAGATACCACTGAACTTGATTTAGTGACGAAGGCTATACAGATATTAGAATACCAGAGGCTTTGTTTTAGTTGGTACCTATCTTTAAAAAATTTATGCGTCCGTTGGAAATATTATGTAGATAAAAGGTTATGGGTTCAAGTATCGGATTTTGCCTGCTTCAGTTGATGCCCCATTGGGCATGAGAGTTTTCGGAGCTATTTCTTATGGGGTGAATAATGATCGGCGCCAAAAGACACCCATAGTCAAGATATTTCTCACCAATTAATTTGATGATCTTCAAGGTGGATTTCGAGAAAGCCTATGATTCGGTGAGTTGGTCATACCTTAATTACATTATCATTCCCCACTTAACAGATTAAGTCATGTTAACTGATTAAGTCATATTCTCAATTAAGACAATTAAATCATAACCAAACGATTTTAAATAAAACTTATGGGTCAAATTAAACTTGCCCGGGTGTAGTGGTGATTGATATAAGATTATACTCTCGTTTAAACTTTGAAGTGCTAATTGTTACAAGCCCTTGTTACATATAGGAATGTAAACGAGTTGGTTCAATAAAACCGTGCGTGAATTGCTTTGGTTGAAAGTTTATTTATTATCAAGTGAAGAACAAAAATGAATAAAATCTGAAGTTCGATTAGCTAAACGAACTCCATTCACATTCGTCAATGTTTGGGGTTGAATACTCAAAACATGGATTAATCTTTTGACTTAAACAAGATATATAAAACCAAAACTGTGAGATTCTTTTAGATTCAATTGAAATTAAATATTTGCCACTAGAGCTACTTATATTATTAAAACAGCAATTATGAACATGTTCACCTCTAATTTTAAAAAGTGGTAGGTGCTAAATTGCCAGTAACACGTACATGGACTCCTTGATCATTATTCACCGCCATGTGATGCATCTTTGATTTTTAGTAGAGGAATTTCTCTAAATGTACCAAAACTTGAAGCTTGATACATTTTGTAGAACAAAAAAAAAACAATTTTTCAAAACAGATCGGTACAATTAACCTTTGACATGCGTCCCATATTTAACTTGAAAAGTAATGGTAGTTGATGGGATATTGGTTTTATGTGACCGATGAATATTTTACTTTCGTGCGATCAAATTACGTCTTTTCCAAAAAAAAATCAAATTTTATTTTTATCTCTTTCAATGAAGGTGAGTTGCGTTTTTGCAGCGAGGTGCCGTTGTACAAATCTATAGTTTCTGCAAATTGGTGCAGTGGTATTTCTGGTCCAGTATACCGAATATGTGTTGTCCACTGTGTATGTGTTACATTAATTTTTTCGGTAATAAAACAAATTTTGATAAAAAAGATGTAAAAGTGAACAAATAAGCCATGTACATATTTATATATTTGCAAGGTTTGTGTCATGGTTTTTCATAGTGAAAGATCTGTGTAACTGATTTCGTGTATACATACAAAATTATTAAGTGATCAAATCAATTAATTAACAAATCTAGCGAAAGCATGTCATACAATATAAACATATACACGAATGGATCTACAAATTTTCATGCATCTATTATACTAAAAGATCGAGCCCCTAAATTTAATGGGGTTGTATCTTTAAATGATTTGTTTCACCCAGAGAGCCATCAGTACAAAACCCTACTGCATACATTGATAAGCATCTTGAGGAGTACCTTATGCTTCCATGATTATACCGAAAAATATGTTGAGTTTTTTACATTTAATGCTGCAGTATTAATGAGGGAGGGACCATTTGTGTCAAAGTATTAATGAGGGGGGGACCATTTGTGTCAAAATTATGTAGCTTTTTCTCAAAGTTAACCCTAATATTAACACTATAAATAGGGGGTCCCTAAACCTCATTTTTCATCCCATACCTCTCCTTTCTTCTCTCTTGGTCGAAATTAGGGATCCCCATGAAAGAGAACCCGAAATTTTCTGTAACATTTCGTATTTTCAGGTCATTTACGACGCTATTTAAATTCACTATTTATTTTATTTTCTCGTACGCGTTCACTTTTAATTTTAATCGATACGTTAAATCGCGTAAACTAAAAATCAACAATCAACGTAAACGGGCACCAAACAAATTAAAGTTTATGACAAGCCATCATTATATTATATTTTTTTTTTAAAGTAATAATTAACTTTTATATATTATTTTTGTTAGTTACGTAAATTAAATACGTTTCGCGATAAATTGCGTTTAGGCACTCCCGGAACCACCAAAACTTTTCTGCGCTTCAACAAATACCCACTTTTATACCCAATACATAAAATTAACTCAAATATATCATATATCTCTTGCCATAACCGAATTTTTGGCCAAATATTCAAAGAAGTATCAAAGTGGTCAAGATTAGTCTTTAGACATTTTATACACCATTAAAACCACCCATACCTTGTTCCCTTTGACTAAGAGTCTTCCCTAAGACCCTCATCTTGTTCCCAAGACCCCTATTGCATCTTTGACTAGCCTTATGTTATATATACAAGCATACATAAGTTAGATAACACTTACATGCAAAATACTTAGTAAAAATCACAAAAACACTCCCTTTGTGCTCTACACATGCCACGGCTCAACCCCCCCCCCCCCTCTAAGCAATCCATACAAAATTTTCTACAACCTATACACATCTATACACATCCATCCTAAGATATTCTAAGGTGTTTCCAAGCATTGGCTAAGCATTTTCAAGTATTAATCAAGTAAAAGGAAGCTAGGGTTTTATTAAGAAAACAAGGGTTTTCTTGGTTATAATATCGGGTTTAAAGTCTAAACAAGGGTTTAGCACTTAAGTGTCATCATCCTACATCATCTCATTAAGGTCATCTTAAGCCCTTAACTTTTTATTTATATGATTATATGCATATGTGATGTTTATGTAGTGAAATCACCATTAGGATATGTTTAACTTGTAAACATGGATTTTTCTTGTAAATATAGTTTTATGAACTTATACACATG
>BQNB010114747.1:7310-17329 GCA_026074375.1 Tanacetum coccineum
ATTTGTTCTACAAAGCGGATAAGGTAACAATTAATAAATAAAAAAGTTTGCTTATTTATTCAAAATATATAATTGGTTATACGTTGATTGTGTGTCTTTTTATTTTGAACTCTCTGAAGTAAGGGAGTTGTGTGCAAATCACCTCCCATGGGTAACGGGTCAAAACGTAATGGGTTAGAACAGTTAGTTTTTTATGACCGGGCAAAACGGGTTCCAATTGAATTGGGTTGAGTCGCAAACATTCTTTGTTCATTTTTAAAAGATTATATATCAAGCATGATGTTGGGATATTATGTTTTGTAGGATTGATACCCATAGCCTAAGACCAGCCAAATCATTGCGATGGGAAAGTAGCAATGACCATAGCCGAACCTACTGTTGGCTTGACTGCTTATGGTGTTCTTTGTGCATCTTATAAAAGCGTAAGCACCTTACTCTAATTCAGAACTAGAGATGGCAACGGGTCGGGTTCGGGGCAGGTTTTAATGTACCCGTACCCGCACCCGCACCCGTTTATAATATCCACATCCGTACCCGCCCCATTACCCGTTGGGTACCCGGTTAATATTTATCCCTCGGTTTTTCGGGTTTCCCCGCGGGTATCGGGTATTCCCAATTGAATATTTTTATAGAAAAATGACGGGTATCAAGATTAAGTCACACTAAAATTCATCGAAAAATAAAGCAAAACACCCTTCAAATTTTTTAAAAGTTAAAGAAAACAAATACCATATTAGACGATTTAGCGCTTTCGAATAATTTATGTAACATTCAAATGTGTTAAATAATATAAATAGTTATATAAAAAATACAATGGAAGAAATTATATGTAATAATATATATACTTTAATTAATTATAATAACAATAAAGCGGGTACGAATTCGGGTAAACGGATACGGGTACGGGTATGGGTAATCGGGGCGGGTATTATCAAAACCCGTCACCGAACCCGTACCCGGCTAAATTCTTTTATCAATACCCGTATCCGCATCCGAACCCGCCAACCCGCCCCCGAACCCGAACCCGACCCAACCGGTTCGGGTTTCGATTTTCCCCATCGGTTTCGGGTGCTTTTGCCATCCCTATTCAGAACTTGCATCTACACTTGATAGTCTATTTTAAGTATTGATGTTAAATATTGTAGATACCACATGTGCATGTTCATCTTCCAGACCCAAATCTTTGGATTCACCTCTTGATCGTCTAGTAGATGAAATATTGCACTGGCACAAGGCTACAAAGAAGGAATTGATTGATATAGCTGAAGCTGCTAAAAGTATACAATTATCTGGAGATTTTTCAGATTTATCTGCTTTTAATAAGAGGCTGCAATTCATTGCTGAAGTTTGTATATTTCATAGGTACAGTAACGTAATTATTTTACTAAGTTAGACTGCTTTAGAGTTGACATGTAATCATGGCTCTTGATACGCTTTAGAGTTGTCATATTTCCTGTTGTGGATGCCGAGCTATCATTCGCTCAGGAGCATGCAGAAGAAGAGAGTGAATTTGACAAGTTCAAATGCCTAATTGAATGTGTGCATATGTTTTTCTTCTATTCAATTTACATTTGTATGTATCAAATCTCACCCATCGACCCGCACTCTCGCCCATCGTCCCGCAGCGGAGCGTGGGTCGATATACTTGTTCTCGCACAAAACGTGGGATGATTAATCCTTGTAATAAGTATATTTATTTAACTTTGCAACTAAATGAAGACGGAGCTATGATATTATCATAGTTTATTGTGTTTAGGAATATCTTCATGTTTATTTAGGAAAGTTAATCACTTGTGTTAGGAAAGTTAAAAGTCAATGTTTATCTTGTAGTCAAAAGTCAAATGCCATAATAGCTCATAATAGTCCCATGACCCATTTGACTATTATAAATAGTCTTTGTACTCTTTCATTATATTCAATTAATCACATTAAAGATCAAAATATCTTTAGTTCTTCTCTCTATTTTTTAACGGAGCCAACACACGTTTGAAGTGGTGCCCTATCCTGATACAACCTCAAACCGGGTCGTATCAATTGGTGCTTTCATTGAGAGCTTTCGTTGAGAGGGCTTCCGATTTAGGTTACCAATTTTTTTACTATTCATTGGAGTTACTATTCACCGGTTACTGTTCATTGGAAAAAAAATTTGTTCTTCGAGTTATTGTTCATGGCATCGGACGGCAATGATGAGGGCGTGAAATACGCACTATCTAAGCTTTTGCAAACTTGTGATATTATACACAAACTAACCAAGAATTCCATACTTAGCACAATTGATACTTTGTATTATCACATGTAAAAGTTGCAAGTATTTATCACATGTTATTATAAATATACACAATAGCTGACTGATCCACTGTCGTTTTGACAGTGGGTCACCCGCTACAGTAACGGGCTCTCATTTTTGGGCCAGCCTTTTTTTTTAATTTGTATGCACAAAGTAGGAATGGAAAAAAAATATTACAAAAGTTTTGATTTATTCAGATAAAAAAAATACCCGCGGAAACATCTTCGATACCTAATAACTTTAAAATAATCGATATGGTCACAAACGTACAACCCATTATATTAAAAAAAACCAATATAACAAAAAAAAAACAACACTTTAAACATGAGGCACTAGCCTAAAATTCGCATAAAATGTGGCCCAAAGTAAAAAAAAAAACACGTCAAGTTTTTATTGTTCACAACTTTTTTACATTCATCGGCCCAAATAAAAAGATATCGAACCGTCCCAAAAAAAGAAAATATTCGGGAAAAAATTAACCCCTCCCAACGCAAATTTTTTTTTCCCGAATCGTACAAAAAAAGGAAATATCCGGGAAAAAATTAGCCAAAAAAAAAATACAAAACGGACCCTCACCTTTTAACTATTTACGGCGCCCAAAAATAAAATCTTCGTGTGAAAAAATATAACCCCTCGATATTCCCAACGGCAATTATTTATTTTCCTGAATCTACAAAAAAAGGAAATATCCGGAAAAAATTAGCCAAAAAAAAAAACAAAACGTACCCTCACCATTTAACTATATTTAATACGTATTTTCTTACACACAAAAATCCCGTAAAAAAATTAACGGAAAAAAAAAACACGTCAAGTTTTTATTGATTCAACAAACTTTTTTACTTCATCGTCCCAAATAAAAAGATAACAGAACACGTCCCCAAAAAAGAAAATAATCCCGAGAAAAAATTAGACCATGGTCCAAACAGCAAAATTTTTTTTCCTCGGAAACGTACAAAAAATTGAAATAATCCGGGAACAAAATTAGCCAAAAAAGAAAACAACCCAAAAATAGCCAAAAAATCTGTGCCACAAAGTAAAAAAAAAAAATACAAAACGACCCTCACCTTTTTAACTATTTACAATTTTCATTTCCTTGAACACAAAAATTCCCGGAAAAAATTTACATAAAAACCGTTCCAAAAAAAAAGAAAAAAGAGAAAATATTCAGGAAAAATTAGCACGCTTGTTTGATGAATGTATTGATTGATTGACCCAACCGCAATTTTTTATCCCCGAAACATGACAAAAAAAGAAAATATTAAAATTACCAAGCCGCCCAAAGTAGAGGAACCAATCCACACCGGTCGAGGTGTTGAGTGGGTGGAAGGGAGTGGGTGATGGCCATAACGCATCGCCAAAAAAAAAACTCCCGAAACGTAAAAAAAATTATTCGGGAAAAAATTAGCCCCGCCGCAACGCGCGGGTTCTTTTGCTTGTTTTACACATTATGTGTTCTCAAAATTTGGATAACACAAGATTACGTGAAAGAAGATTAAAACGTAATTTTTACACAAGACCCAAATGACAACTAATAACACCATTTGTACTTTTCAATGCTTTATAATTTCTATTAGAAATGAATCAAAGAATTACACGGGATAGTTGCGGAACACTATCCCGATTGAACGACAAAAGAAACTCTCGTTTTAATGAATCAAAGCTAAGATTATGAGTAATGAGAGGAGGACTCTATCACTACAATACTTTGTATTATTTTTTGTGTTTAGAATTTCTAACTATCTCTATTACAAACACACGTATATATATGAGAGGAAAGAGTAAAGTCACATGTTGTAGTAGGTTAAGTGTCAAGCATTTGGTATCTTTATTGCTTTCATATGTAGTTTTACTTCTCAATGTACTTTAGTGAATAGTCAATTCAACTATTTTATCTTTTGTCATATACTTTTATACTTGTTTGACTTTAAGCAAAAAAACATTTGCTTTTTCTTTCTCGGGGGATTGAAGTTCCAACCCAAATATCATTGCTTGTTTCTTAAGTGAAAGAATATTGTGAGTCATTGAGACTTTGTCATATCTCAATGAGTCTCGTGTTGTTTGTATCTCAAGTACCTTACTCACTCACACCACAACAATGAGGTAAAGTGTTTCTTTAGTTGGTATTCGAATTCCCTAAAACTAATTATTAAGTGAGCTCTATATAACACTCACCGATTCTTAACAATTTAGACTGCTCACTAAGGCCTTTGCTTTGTGAGTCTTCTTCTATCCTTTGTTCTATGATCAGCAGGTCTTTATAACTTAGACTATTTTATGTTTAAATACATGTTAGAGACAGTTAGGCAAACTTTTGGCCAAACAATCTCCCTTTATTTAAATATACAAATAGCGTAAGTTTATCTGTAGTAATTAAGCATATCAACTTCTTCTTACTTACTGAATTACAACAAGGAATAAAATAATTGCAAAAAAAAGTCCTTAGGGTAGTCACGCTGTTGCAAATCTAGTCCCTGTAAAAATTGCAGAAACGGTCCATGAGGACTTGCTTGAAAGGTTGCAGAAATAGTCCCTGAGGACTCACAGGAGCATTCCCTGAAAGGTTGCAGAAACAGTCCTGACGCTAAAGATTTATCAAATCAGTCCCTGACCCTAAAACTTTTGTAGATTCAATTCTTTGATGACTTTTTACAAAATCTGTCACTGGTCATGGATATTTGCATATTCAGCCATTTGATCCGTGACCCTAACCACCTGATGCAGTCCCTGACCCTGACCAGCTGATGCAGTTTTAGACCTTGGGAAAGAATTGAAAAAATAGTCCCTGCCCTGAGCCTTTTTCGTAATCAGTACTGATGACTTTTTCGGATTCAGTCCCTGATTGCTTTGCGAATTTAGTCCCTTATGACTTTTGCGAACTGAGTCCCTGATTGTTTTGCGAATTCAGACCCTGATGACTTTGCAAATTCAGTCCCTGATTACTTTGCGAAATGAGTCCCTGATGACTTTGTGAATTTAGTCCTGATGACTTTTGTAGATCCAGTCCCTGCAAACTAGGGATGACAATTTTCGACACGACACGATAAACGACACGAACCTGACACGAAGTTAAACAGGTTTGGGTTGAGGATAAACATGTTTGGGTCAAAAACAGGTCAACCCGTATAACCCGTTTAATAAATGGGTCATGTTTGGGTTGAGTAAGTATTAAACAGGTCAACACGTGAACCCGTTTAAGTGTATATAAGCCTCTAAAAATTAAATATATAACTTGAATTTTATGTTGGATTTGGATTAGATGTATTTTGTTATGTAGTTAATAGGAGTGAATTACGATTATAACTCATATATCATTGAAATTGTCGTAATAATTTGTAGGCTTATGTTTATCATTTTTTACATCCACTATATTATTTTTTTTGCATTTAAATTAGAGTTAATAGACAAAAAACCACAACCTTAATTCATCGTTGACTATTTACTTAAACACAGTTAACGTGTACAATACGGGGTACAAGTGATATGTAGGTGTGGGTTAGGGCTTGAGTTTTTGACACGATTAATAAAATTGGGTCGTGTTTGGGTAGCAGGTTAATAATAACCCACCATTCCCGCGGAACCATAACAGGTCAACACGAACCGAACAGATTGCCACCCTTACTGCTAACTTTGTAAATACAATCCTTGATGACTTTACAAATTTAGTCCTTGAAAATTTTTTGATTACAAAAAATCTTTTTGAGGCTTTTTTCTTTCAGACTTTATATGTTTTTGTGTGGGGTTTTTATATGACTTTTTTATGTGAAATTTTTTTGTGGGGTTATTTTTTGTAGATTTTTTGAACGTATGAACTAGTCAAATTTAAAATTGTTTATCAAAGTGTTTCTCCCCTTCAAACATTGCAACATCACTGGCACTTTTTGAAGTATTTCAAGTAAACCCACCTTGATTTAATTTTGACCAGTTCATGTGTGTGAATTTTACACACGCATGATTTTTTAATACCATTTTTCTCATGTTTTCAACTCGAGTCCGGATAATGGTACCAAGTGATTTGACATTTTTTTAAATCAATTTTTTGTGAAGGTTTTTTTAAAGGTTTTTATGTTATTAGTAGCCAAAGAAGATCTGGATTATTTAAATCAATCCACCCGCTTTGATACTACTTGTTCGTCCCAAAATTTAGAAACAAGATTACGTTTGAGAAGATTAAAACGTAAGTTTTACACAAGACCCAAATTACAACTAATAGCACCATTCGTACTTTTAATGCTTTATAATTCTTAGTAGAAATGAATCAAAGAATTACACGGGATAGTTGCGGAGCACTACCCCGAGTGCATGACAAATGAAACTCTAATTTTTGTGAATCAAAGCTAAGCTTATAATTCAATTAGAGGATGATCCTATCACTATAATACTTTGTATCATTTTTGTGTTTAGAATCTCTAACTATCTCTATTACAAACATACGTATATATATGAGATGAAAGAGTGAAGTAACATGTTGTAGTAAATTTGGTGTCAAGCATTTAGTAGAATAGTATATTGACTATATTCCATTTAATGCTTTGTCATTTACATTCACTTCCCGATGTACTTTAGTGAATAGTCAATTCAACCATTCTCTCTTTTGTCATATATTTTTGTACTTGTTTAACTTTAAGCAAAAGTGTTTTTTCTTTATCATTCTCTGAGTTTCAACCCATATATAATGCTTGTTTTGTTAGTGATAGAATATTGCGAGTCATTGAGACTTTGTCATATCTCAATGACTCTCATGTTATTTGTAGCTCAAGTACTTTACACCTACTGACACCGCATTAATGAGGTAAAGTATTTCTTCAATTGGTATTCGACGTCCCTAAAGCTAATTGTTGATTAAATACATGTTAGAGAAAATTGGGCAAGCATTTGGCCCAACATTATGGCATGTGATACCAAATAGAAAATTAAGAAGTTATGATGTATAAGGTACTATAATTGGCACGAAATAATTTGCATCAATATTGTTCGTAGATTCTTTTGACAAAATTCGATGGTCTTGTTCACTAAAAATATCGATCAAACATCCTTGAATAATATTAACCTAATTTATTGGAAATATGAATACTTTCCTTAAAATTATCATTATACTATGCAATCCAGATATCTCATGTGATAAACCTGTAGGTCGATAATCAAGATTCAAACACTAAAAATATAAATGAAATCATAGAGGGAGAAAGGATGTAGAGAGAGACACGGAATTCTAAGGAAATTAAGGAGAGAATGGCGAGCCTAGAGAGACAAAGTGAAATTATTTAATGAAGTAACACCCATCCGTTGTATGAGGAGGGGTTTATATAGTTTTACAATAGTTCTTTGCTTAACTATACAAATGTTGGGAGGGTAAGCTCATAACCCCTTCTAACAATATAATGTGATGGGACCCAACGTAATAATAACTAATACTATTTTATTATAACCCTTTAGCCGCGTTAGGGGCGGAACCCGGGTTAACAAAGTCGGGATCAAATGAATGGTAGTTCGTTGGGCCTGTCTTTTGCTCCTAGAGGTGTGGTTTCGAATTCCAGTTTGTGTCAAACCACAAAGCCTTTTGATCATAGTAATATCTCGGGAAGCCCCCGCTGGCAAGAGGGCTATGGGCAGCTGCACTTTTTTTTTATGATGCATCGAAATGCTTCTTCTGCCCCTTCCACCTGCCAAAAGGATCCGTTACGGAGTGATTGCTTCTCTGGGCCGTCTGAGTCAGAGCAACCCCGCGGGGCGATCCAGTTACCGGAATTTTCACTATTATCTACATCCATTGAAAGTACTTTGCTTCGGTACAGACTTGATACATGAACTGTTCACTTTCGAACATTCGCTAGCATGGCAAACAACTTTGAACACCCAAAAACTCTCTCAAGTGATTAGGCGGGGACAGGGGATTCGAACCTTAGTCTTCAGAATCATGAGCCTGATGAGTTGGCTTTCCTCCACCCCGCTTCATCTATTCCCATTCCATAGATTTACAATAGTTCTTTGCTTAACTATACAAATGTTCGGAGGGTAGTTGAGATACAGAATAGTCCCCTTCTAACTATGTTATTGATGGGACCCAAGTAATAATAACTAAAAAAATTTATTTTTTTTTACTTAAATGTTTTTTTTCAAATTATAAATGTAATATATCAAGTTACGAATGCGACACTTTTATTCTTAACAATCTCCCTTAAAAGGTGATCATTCTAATCTTGATCAACATACGGTTTTCGAGCTTCCTTATACTCTTTAGTTCCTTTTTGAGCTCAAGACTTGATATGTAATGGCTTTGCTTGTTTCATCATTGCTTACGTAACGTTTGGTATGATGTAATAAAAGTTGAATGGAAACGGTTATTATGATTGAATGAAAAAAATCTTGTTTGGTAACAATTATACAATTTAATGATTCATTACAATGAATGACTCATTACATAAAAAACTACTATTTTCATTCCATAGGGGGCCCCTCATTTTTTTTCATTACGTCCGTAATGTAATCAAAATTACATAAAAGTCAATCATTAACTAATCACATTAAATACATTTCTTATTAACTATATGCATTTTAGTCTTTTTTTATCGATTGCATTCTGTCATATCATACCAACCCAACATTATTAATAAGGGTAATGAATTATTACATTACATCATTTATTCTATTACGTCGTTTATTCTATTCATTTAACATTTCATTACGTCATACCAAACGAACCCTGGGATTGTCAACTTTTTCTTAATTTTAAGTGTGAGAATCATTTATTAATAGGAACAATTTTACACATTATTAAATGTCAAGAAACCATCCTTAAATTAGAGTGGTTTGCTTTTAATTGCTTCTCACCCGACTAGTTTGAGATTTAATGACACAAATACTCATATTTCATTCTCTTTTAACTTCGTTTGTCGCTTGTTGCCCCATGTGATGAAACTTTTTGGCTTCGTCATTGACTGACAGACGCATGCGAGCGCAAGATAAAATAAAAACGCGCCATAAGGGTTTGTTCATTTTAGTAAGATGCTAAAAAAAGTCTCCTTTGGTAAATAGGGTATGGAATGATTTCAGTTTGGTAATTAGTTTTTAGAAAAATAGAAAAATGTTCTACATTATTTTAAGGTTGAGGAAATATTTATGCAAACAGAAAAAGAAATCTTATTGGGTATTATATTGTTGTACTTATTTGAATTTCCTTTTTAACCGGTGTTGGTTTAGTTATTGAATTGGCTAATTGGTCTTGGCCTCACGAGGTAGCGTGTGATCGAAGCGTGCCTGGCGAAGATGGTCGAGTCAGTAATAACTCGACCTCTTGTAAGCCTTTTTGGCGTTGTAAAAATGTTATTTTCATGGCGTGTTTGTGTTTGCCTGATGGTTGTTCCTTAATTGTTTAAGTTTTTGTAAGTGTTTGTATTTTCATCAGTCTTGTTGTATGTTTGCACAACTTATTAATGCATTCCAGGATCATTTTGTTTGTGAGTTTTTTAGACGTTTGTAGTAGGGATGACACCCGTGGGTAATGGGTACGGGTATCTCAAACCCGTCACCCACCCACGTGGGTTTTTTCTCACCCACCACTCACCCGTCACCCACTAGTGGGTAAAACTTTTTACCCATGTCCATGCTCGCGGGTACCCATCGCCCGTGGGTAAACCCGTGGGTTAGTGAAAATGCAACAAAATTACAAAATAATGATATGGAAACTAACTACGAAACTACGTTACAAGACACCATATCATATTTTCCAAATACC
>BQNB010114748.1:1808-21692 GCA_026074375.1 Tanacetum coccineum
AGTCTGTTTATGTAGAAAACATTAATGGCGGGATATTCAAGTAGGAGAAATAACTATTAGAGAGCTTAGGAAGAAGCTTGAAAAAATTCAAAAAGAAAAAGACAGCATTCAATTTAATGTAGATAAATTTAAAAATGCATCTAAAAGTTTAGACAAGTTCAAAGAGTGTCAGATTGTTGATAATTGCAAGAAAGGTTTAGGCTATGAAAAATATAATGCAGTTCTACCTCCCTACACAGGAAATTTCATGCCTCCAACACTTGATTTATCTTTTACTGGTTTAGATGAGTTTGTTAATGAGCCTGTAGTTGAGAACTGTAAAGCTATGTCTAGTGAAGAAGAGCCTAAGGTAGTTAGGAAGAATGATGATGCCCCAATTATTAAAGAATGGGTGTCAGATAGTGAGGAAGAAAATGTGTCTCAAACTAAAACTGAGAAGAAAACAGTTAAGCCTAGTATTGCTAAGATAGAGTTTGTCAAACCTAAACAACAAGAGAAAATTGCTAGGAAAACTGTTAAAAAGGTTGAGAAACATAGGCAAAAACACTCACAGTCTAAGAGGCAATCAAAGAAATTAGAACAATATGATGTCTCAAAAACATAGAAGCAATTTTGAGATGTTTAATAAGGCCTGTTATGTGTGTGGAAGCTTTGATCATCTGCAAGTTGATTGCAATTACCATCAAAAATAGTTTCAAAATCAAAGGATGGTAAAACCTGTTTGGAACAATGCTCAAAGGGTGAATCATCAAAACTTTGCTAAAAAGACTCACCCCTGTGCTAAAAAGAACATGGTTCCAAGAGCAGTAATAAGGAAGTCTGGCTTAGTATCAATTAATACTGCTAGAAAAAGTATTTCTAAAATAGCAGTATCAGTTAATACTGCTAGACAAGTTAATACTGCTCACTCAAAAACAATAGTGAATGTTGCTAGACCAATGTCATATCTTTCTAAAATAGCACATTAAAATGTTAAAAGGCCTATTCATAAGAACACAACATTCAAAAACAGTAATATTAATCAAAGGGTTAATATTGTTAGTGGTAAAAAATTTAATAATGCTAGGCCAAAAGCAGTAGTTAATGTTGTTAAGAGAAATAATTTTAATGCTGTTAAGGCCTCAGCTTGTTGGGTTTGGAAACCAAAAACTAAAGTTTTAGACCATGTTTCTAAACATAACAGTGCATCAATCACTCTAAAGAAGTTTGATTATATTGATGCACATGGCAGATCCAAGTCAGTGATGGCTTGGGTCCCCAAAAGTGTTGATCCCAAAGAACAGATCTTAAACTCCTTAGCTTGATGTAAGGTTTAGTATCCTTGGATAAATCCAAAGGTACTAAGATTGAAACTTTGAGAGTATGATATAAACTATGTAGAATCTAGTTTATACCACTAAGAAGAATAATAGTAATGTGTGTATGACAAACAGAATTACAATCAAAACAGTAAGCTTCAATATATTAATACGAACACTCTATGATAGTGTTAGGGTTTACAACTTTGAAGCTATGACAATGACTCGTTTTTTATACATTAAACTCTATACCTTAGGACCTCCTTTTATACACCAAGGAGTCCTACAAGGCTTACAATACTTTCCTAAGTTATCATGATCTTTTAAACAAATAACTTATACATATCTTTTACAAAAATAACTCAATACTTATTTTCGTAAGTATTCTTTTTCTCCAATCCTTTCTCTTATCTTTATCCATCTGACAGTAGAAACTTTTCCAAGCAATTGTAATCTTTTAGCAGTTTAAACCAGCAGCGTTAACTTTTGAACTAACAGTACTAACTGAATAGTAGTAACTCTAAGAATCATCTTGAAGTCTTTTAAACCTAACAATCCTCCCCTAAACTTGATGTTCATCTTTTGAATCTTCAAGTTTCTTCATTAAAAGTCTTCATCACTATCAGGAGGATGCATTCAAACATTTCATTGACCCTTTTCCTGCTTTGTCATGAGCTTGAGTAGTTGATAGCACATTTCGTTCTAATGATCAACTTGAAGTTTCTTGTTGAACATATTTATGATTGTTATTGGTGTGAGGGGATATCTTTTCTCAACTAACATAAAGATATGAAGATTTTTAAATCTTACAAAGTGCACTCCACATGAATCAAACAGCTTCCAAACAATCACTTTGTATCCCTGTAGACTCCTCCATACTTCACTCTTTATGTCAGGTTCAAACATTACTTTCAGATCACCCTAGAACACTCTTTCATAATCATCCTCTGGCCTTGTATTCCCATGTTTAGCTTTAACCAACTTCCAGAGAGTCTTTAAATCTTCTCTATTAATGTTCTAAAGCATCTTAATCATTGATGGATACATTTTTGAACTTCCATCAGCTCTTATCAAGTGATAGAATCCCTTCTATCCTTTTTTAACAATCTTATATTCAACAATCATTGGAGGTTTGGTAGCTAGAGGTATAGCATCAATTGCTACCTCATCATCTTTAACTATCTTAATATGCCTTTTCATCTCTGCTTCCTCTTGATTATCATCACCCTTTTGCTTCGTAGTCTTTTCCTGTTCTAATTCATCACCTGCTCTTTTAGAACTACCTTCTGCTTTTGTCTTACTGCCTTTCACCAACTTTGAGTTCATATCAACAAAAGTGTTTACCCTTTTCATCTCTTTATCAAACATTTCCTGGATTTCATCATAGCTTTTGCTCTTTAACTGACCATGTTTGTATCTAGCCATATTCTTTAAATAGGTGGACATTTGATTTCTCTTTTGTGCCTAAGTTGGTGGCTTGCTCCTTTTCTCTTGAGCTCTTAATGCTGCAAAGTGTTTTTTTCTCTTCTCCAAGAGTTCTATAAACAATTTTGACTTTTCTTTAATACTCAACTGTTCTTGTTCTTCTGTTTGCATTTGTTAAGCCAATTGAAAGTCAGCATCCATCATAGCTTATGTGTTATCCCATGATTCAAGTAAAGCTATGTTGACTTCTTCTTCCTTTTACCTTGAAAGCCTCTCTTCTTTAATAAGTTCAGCTTGCAATTGAGCTTCAAGATTTCTAGCTATTTCTTCATCAAGAGCAACTTGATCTTTCTTCTTCAAAGTTACTTCAGGCTCCACCATTATTCCTTTGCATTTGTCCTTAGCCTGTGGAAGTTGTGATACTTGTAAAGATGATGATGTTATTTTGAATTCACTTGGCTCTTGAACTACAACCCCTCTAGCCTTGGGTCTTGTAGTTTTTAGTTGTTGTAACAGCAGATGTAACAGCTTTGGGTTTAGCTGCTTTGATTTCTATCAGAGTCTGAGCCAGAGTTAACTCATCAATAGTTGTTGTTGGAGCATTGACAGTAGTAACTTCAACATTAGCAGTAGTAACTACTTCACCAGCAGTAGTAACTAGATCAGCAACACTAACTTCCTTTTTAGCAACATCTTTTTCCTGCTCTTCCAACACACATGTATCAAACATCAGGTTGTCATCATTCATCTCTTGAGTCTCATCCACCAGAGTCACTTCTGCATCAGCATCAAGATCAGCAATTTTCCTCCCCTGTTTGGATGCATCCTCCTGAGCACCCAAACTGGCATCATTAGAGGATTCGACCCTGCTAGCTAATCCAACCTTCCTTAATCTCTTGAACCATGATGTTCTTGACTTCTTTCTCTTTTCCAAACTCTTTACTCTTCTCTTCAAGCTCTCAATCTCCAAAGCTTGATTAGATTTTGTAGTCTCCAGGGCAAGAACTCTATCAGATAATTTGGTACAAAGGTTCATCAATTCATGAAGTTGCATTCTATCCTCACCACTTTGAGATGGATCATAGGAAGGGGTAGATACATGAGCCTCATCAGGAGTCTCTTCAGCAGTAGGCTCTGTAGGAGCACTATCTTTCCTCTGTTTTCTCCTTGACTTCTTCTTTTGAGGTTTGGATGATGATGGTTGAGAAATAATGGGTGTCTGTTAAGAATCAGTAGGAATGTCTGAATCTACACCCTCTTCTTGATTAGCTTGAACCATCATTGTTGCAAACAGGGGTGTTACTCTCCCAGAAAAATCTTTTCCTTCTCTCTTCATGTTGGCAAAGATTTTCTTTGTGTGTGAGGGATTAACATAAGTCTTCTTGTAATGTGACATATCACCAAGCTGTTGATTAATAAACACTTGTACAAATCGTGGATACATCAGAAATTTAACCCCTCCCTCTAAGTGCTTTACCATAGCATCAAAAATATACTTGGACAGGTTAAATTTTTGGTTTGTGGCCAAGCATATGATTGCAGAGGCCATAGTGCTACTGAATTCGTTCCATGCAGTGGTCTTAGCACTAAGGCATTGCGTAATGGTATGAATCAAAAACTTCCATTGTGGAGAAAAGAAAGCTTTATAGAATGTAAGTTTATGTATGAGACAGGACCTGAAATGTTCACACTGAAAGTGGCAGTCATTTTGTCTATGTTAGCAATCTGTAGTCCATCTCGATACTCTCCAAATGGAAGTTGTCTTAGCTTTCCCCCGAACCAGCAATCCTTTCTTGAGAAGACACAACAAATATTCAAAGTACACAAATAATTCGAAATTCATTACTCAAAAGTCATTAAGTCCTTGATGAGCGTATTTACTCCTTACAAGATAGTGATGATATAAATTGAAACACCAAGGTTAGCTAAGTCTCGGATGTCACAATTATTCCCTCTAAATAGCCGAAATGATAATATCTAAGTCAACTAAGTCTTAGATGTAAACATTTCTTCCTGCAGGATAATGACTATCTAAAGGTATCATCATACTTATCAAACCTATGTGTACCTCTTTTGATAATAAATTCTACTTCTTCGAAAATAAGCTTAGTGATTAACTTATAGGGGAAATACTAATCGAATCAGAAACATATCTTCAACTTCAAGGCTTCTAAAAACTACATAGTTATTTTCAAAACCGACCTAAAATCATTTTAAAACTATGCGGTGTTGGCAATATTGAATCGAATGTAGTTATAACCTAAGCCATAGTCTTGAAATTATATATAAGCCTCTAAAGTTAAAAACTTATGGACAAATTGAAGCCATGGAGTTAAAAACTCCCCTCAATTATTGTCTGTTAAGTTAACTTTTTCCATATAAATTTACCGTGACATGTTGAAGATAATCAAAAACACTTTCCCCTCGAACAAAGAACTCGTGGGGGGTATTCTATTTAAAGATCTATTGTATTTATTCGAGTGGTCGAGATTTCTTGAAAATCTGTTTGTAGTGTCGAAAATTGATTCTGATTTGATTAGAACACTTTTCAAATGATTAACCCGAACTTGATTATGAATCTAATAATTTGATGAGAAAATTCGTTTGGGTTTATAAAACTTATGCCAATGGTAATCTAGGACCTTTCTGATGTATGTTAAACGAAGTAAGTACCTAATTGCCATATGTTTCATTCTAAGTCCTAAAGGTTGAATCACATAACATCTAAAGTCTAAAATGAAGTTAAAATAAATTAACTCCCTTTTAATTCATGATTAGTTTATTGTCAATTACCTTTTCCGTTTACTCCTTGATTATTCAAACAGATCATTTTGAAAGATTATTAGCACATTTCTCTCCTCAGATAATCTCCCGTTTTTCTATTTTTAAATAGGCTGTAGACATTGTTTGAGTGATAGGAAATTCTTTTAAAATCTTTTTCTGATGAGAGACTTAGATGAATGATTTAGCTTTGAAAGACAACTCCTGTTCCACCATGGTTAACACAAATAATTTTTGAAGAATCATTGAAGAAAAATAATTTGGTTAAAAAGAAGATTCTCTTTTTATCAAGAATAATGCACTGAGCGTACATTAAATCGTGGTTGCATGGTTATAAAGTAATCATTGACCCGGGAGAACTTAATCACCCGTTGTTAGGAACAACCGTCTTTTTGGCGACGTGCTTTCCTCATTTTGAAGACCGGGTTGCAGTCTAAAATAACTGCAAACCATTAAGACATGTTTTGAGAGGTTTAAACTTCCATTCGAGATTCATTTAAAGACCCGTGTCATTATTGAATGACATTTCTAGGACCGTAAATGTTATCGATAAACGGAAGACATGTATTGAAGAAAACTATTTTTGGTATTTTCTATTTTCTAATTTTTATAGATTTTTGATGGTTTTATATTTTTGTATTTTTCTTTTTAGGTTTAAGTATGTACATATTTACATAGGATACTTGAATCCAATCCGTTACTCAATACCCCTGGATCATCTGAGACTTTTGAGTGTCTCCGGCTTTTATACACTCATGCCAAGCCTTGGTGAGAATGAATTGGAATATTCTTTGGGAGCGCCTTCGTGAATATTTTGCCGTTGATTCTCTGTCCTCATGAAATACAACTCAACCACTTCCTTTTCCACTTATTCTCTGATGAAATGATGTGGGTGTCGAGTGTTTAGACCTGGAGTTGTGAAACGTTGTTGCAGCAAAGAGCTATGACACTCTTGTTGTCTACAGTATAGAGGGATGCGATTGTAAGCGAAGCCATAATCTGATAATTGAGACCGCATCCTACGTTTTCATAATAGTCATACAAAGTTTTGTTGACAAATTCTGTGCCATTGTCGGTGCGGATGAATCTTACAGTTTTGTTGAGACCGACTTGTATTTGCTTCAGAAATTTGATGACAACTGCAGGGGTTTCATCCTTTGATCTCAAAAACTTAACCCACGTAAACCGAGCAATAAATCATCCGATGATGACCAGATAATATTTCCTCCCATTAATACCTGTTTGTACACGTATCGGTCACATTTAATCCCCATATGAAGGAGTGTTTATGAACTTCTCAATTGTGTTATCAGTTTTGGCGGTTTGTGGGTATGCTTTTTGCTCTCTTTCTATTTGACATGCAGAACAAAGATGATCTTTTTCAAACTTCAATTTCTAGGTAAGCCTCTCAACAATGGTATTTTCTTTGCAGTCATTGATGGTACCAAAGTTCAAGTGGTTTAAAGCCGATGCCATAACCATGATTTTGTTTCGTTCTTGAGGCTTTGGATGCAAGCAAATTAGGGGGACTTCATTATGTTATTCAACAGAGGATAGTGTATACATTAGAACTAGGGACCCTTTAAGTTAATTCAACACCATCCGTATCAAAAACATAACAAGAATGCTTTTCTGAAAGCAACTTAAATCTAAAATCACAAATGATTGACAGAAAACAAATTATGCCAGTCCTTTCCAAGTAGTATACCCTGGAGATACACTATCACCAATGGACATAATCTCCATAACTCCATAATATCCAAAGTGATACATTCCCCGAATCTAACTGTCATGATAAAATTTTTCACAAAAGTTCATGAGCCCTTGAGCGGATCCCCCGTCATATGTTTTGAATAGCATGAGTCAAATACCTAAAGGACGATTTGTAAGACTGCATTTGGAAAACAGACGAAGATGGAGAGTTTGGAAAATTAGATACCCAAATGTTGTTGGGTTCCGATTGGTTAGCACAAGCAAAAAAAAAAAAAAATTGGTTGACATTCCTGTAAGTTTAGTGAACCTAGTTAAAGGGCATGATCCACTTAGGGTGAAATGTTCTTCATATGAGTCTCCATTTGATAACCAACATGTTAAGTGTTTTACTAGTTGTGTTTCAAATTTATTTGATATGTTTAGGTTTCCACACTTGTGTAACTTGCTTAGGTTTCCAAACTTTCTTAACATGACGCACATCATTTTTAACATTGGGGGATGCATTCACAGATTGCAAATAAGTAACCACACACATATCATGAGTAGCCGAAAATAAGCATTTGTTACAAGTTTGGCACACATAATGAGAATTCGAATTAATTATAGTATGCTTAGAGCTATTACTAGAATCAACATGATTCGTGGTTTTAAGACTAGATCTAATTGTCCTAGGGTGTTCTTCTACTTTCTTCATGCTGACACTTTTTAAAAAAAAAAAAAATTTAAAAAACAACAAAAACTTGGCGGGATCTGATGTTTCTTGAGTATGCTCCTAGGCTGAGATCCGCTAGCATCAGTGCAACTGTTTACTCCTGTAGAAGGAGGCACATGGACATTAGACTGCTGAGTGTGCATTGGCTCTACATGTTTGTGTGTAGTACTACTTGATGTTGCAATTTGGTCCTCAAAGGTAACTTACTTTTTCCTAGGGGTATGTGCATGCTTCTTATCTTGTTGGATTTAGACTTTAGCATGTGCCAAACATATTTCAACACTCCCACCTACCTCCAAACTTTAAGAAGTAAAGATATAGAGGAGACTTGTACGGCAAGCAAATAGATTGATCAAGCAAAAAGGTCTATCAACTTTGGTTCTTCCATATAGAGAGATCGCGTGTGTGTGTGTCTATAACTCTTTCCTTATGAGTATGAGTATGTTGTGTGTGTCTACCCTAATGTTCTATTGCGGAGGGGTGATAGGATCCCACCTATAAGCTACTTTCCTGGTGCAAAATAAAGAAAAAAAAAGTATTTTGGTTAAACTGATTTGTAGCGACACATGAGATCGTATTCTGTAGACGCGACTTTAGACTCTATTTTCATTTTTGTAGGGCAGTTATCTGTTCTGTATGTTAGCCCGCCCGCTCTCGCACAACGCTCGCACTTCCCCTCCACCATCTCTCTCGCTCCTCTCGAGGACCTCGCTAAATCTTGAGAATTTTTTGCCTAAAATCGACGCATGACTCGCTCTCTTAAACGACATTAACTTCTTTAGTATCTTCCGTTATATCTGAAAGTTTGTGGGCCCTAAAAACAACAGTACGGTCATCTCTCCTATATACACCCCCCTTGTCTCCAGATATACCCGTTGAGGATATTTGCATTTTCAGCTTTATTTGGATGCTTATAAAGAAAACAGCGCTTCTCGCGCGTCTCGAGCATTCGTTGACCGATTCACAAAAACGGAGTTACAATCAGGAGTATATTAACGGATGACGACGATTTATTCTGAAAACTATCTTTAAGGTTTCATTGTAACCTTTACAAACTGTATAAGATTCAGGTCGATAATACCTCACTGCATCTGACCCCCCACCCTACACCCGCCCGTCTTTAAAAAGGTTCATTATACTTATCCTTATTGGACATTATCAAGTCAATTAAAAGCTCTGCTTCAAGTTCCGACTAAAGGCGCGCGCGCGCTATATCCTCACGAGCAATGAGCCTCTTATGATTTCTGTACCAATTGCGATAGATAGAACAGCAAGAATTCGTTGATAACATAAAACACTCTTTAGACAACCATCAGCGATTTATATTAGCATGTTCAATAAGAAGGGTTGTTGCGCGTTCATTTACTATCATGTGTTTCCTTATCAACACTCGCTCTGGCGTCAAGTTCTAGCTTCCAACTCATCAAAAGGCATCACTCATTTCTTTAACTTCTTTTGTTAGAGTGTTTTGAATGCCCTCAAAATGTTCTGAAGAGTTTTAATGTGTGCTGGAATGACCCCTCCCCTGACGGTCAACATGTCTTGGTTTGGTTTCAAAAACCTTTCCTTCAGTGATCCAGTTTGGTGTGATTCTCTTTTTATAGTTGATTCTGCCACTCTAATTAGAGAAAAATCTCGCGCGCTAAGTGTAAAACTGTTAATTTTCACTTGACTTTTGGGTTGGGAAAGCTCTAATTTGGGACAAAGCGTTGCAGGTGATTTGGAGGATACTATTTCTAGTTCAACGCTGTGCACGTCTAGGAGCTGGCGTTCTACTCTTTGTGAGCTTCAGCTTTCATCTTACAATATCTTGAGACATCTCAATCTGCTGATTGTTTCGGGGTCAGTTGTTTCTGTGGGATGTGAAAGTCGCTAAAAAAAAATTCTCTTTCGAGTAATTAGGCGTGATTGATATTGACTATTATCCACACATTCATTAGCTACCATTTATTTCATGCATTTTCTTAATAAATTTTATGTAAGTTTCTAAGAGTCTCCTCCTCGTGCACTCGTTACTCTCGCGCCCGGTGCATGATTGGGTGTGACAATTCATGACATAAGACGGGCAGACTGAACTTTGCTTGCACGGATGTATGACATAGGGGGTTTTGTATCCAATAGCTACCTTATTCACTTCATCATATAAGACCTAGGTTTACACATATGTGAACTGTATGAATAGACAGACCATGTCCCCCCCCCTCCGCAATAACTATTCATCCTCCGCCCATCTCCATCTCCCCCCTATTTTAAAGTTTTAAGTCCAAAAAATTCTTTTAGCTATTTCCATATATTCCTTCTGATTAAATCCTTTTTCAAAGATCGCCCCTCAACACTTCCTCCACCTCTAACCATTATTGTTATGTAGGCCATCGGACGATTACTTTCCGCACATCCCCCTTCCCCTCAACCACGCACCATCATGTTCCTTTTTTCAATTCTCTTCCTTCCTCTCTCTCTCGTTGTACCAGAGAACCTCTCACTCCCTCTCTCACGCCCGCCTCCCACCGTGAGTGAGATCTTTTGTTCGCCGCGCGCTTGTGTCTCAATAAACACCCCCCCTCCCCACCCCCAGGGATATAGAGATATAGTCATACCAGTGTGAAAACTTGTTTCCTTGTAAGAGCTGGCAAGTTCAGCATTAATGAATGTCACGCGCTCGCTAGGGTGTGCTTCGCTCTCTCGCTATACAGAGAATGGCTTTAGGCTCAAGCAAATCAGAGAGATAGATAGAGATATAGATATATATAGACATATATTTTGAACCGTAATAGAGAATTGTTTTGTCAACTGGGCACTGCGATATCCTTACATACTGATCATATGAAGTCATATTACTATCAAACGCCCCCCTCCCCACCCTCAGCTGAATGGTGCACAGCAACAAGTAGCTTGGTTGTACATCGTCCTGCATCCCGTGTTCTTCATGATGTTCACAAATAGCATCCTGAAAGTGATCATGGTCTTGTACCTCAGATAAGATGTCCGAATCATAAGACGGACCGGCTTCATCACACACTGGATCTGTGGATGATAGATTTGCCATGAACATAGTTTGTGCCGTGGGAGCCTCATCAACATCAGAATCATACGCATCATAGTCATCAGCTTGAAACATATTATCCACATTGAGAGCTAAGTCTTGAACCGGTTACTCATCCACATCTTCATCAATAGCATTGTCCTGTCTACCAGCTAGGAAACAATAATTTCTCTTCAACCAAAGGATACCCTATTCTCTTGAGCCTTGCATCCAGAATATAACATCTTGTCTTTGAAGTATTCGGAGTTCTGTAGACGCTTGGGTTGAGTGCAGTTCCTTGCTATTGTGGCATACCGTGGCAGTTGTAGCCTTAACGTGCCTAGCTTGACTGGTTAGCATTCCCTACTCTGTTCATATGTGCACTCACACATAGATCTCTCACTCTCTCACTCGCGTCCACGCGCACACCCTACTGCATTATTACCTTGCGCACCTCTGTTCTGTCACCCGAACATTTGAACAACCACCCTGCTTTGCTACTGCGTCGCTAGATTCACTTGGGTTTGATGAGGTTCTGAGTTCATTGTTTGGGTTTGAGGAAGGAAGGTTTTGTATGATGGGTGCTGTAAGGGCAAGTGTGTTTGGTTAGTGTTCTGATTTAGGCTGCGCTCTCGCTCAGTCTAGGCATCTCGCGCGCCTCTCTCTCATGATTGAGTGGTGCGCACTCGCAGGAATGTGGTTATGATATGTGGTCGGGGATTTGTTGATGATGAGAATGATAATGTTGGGTGAAACATGTGCACCTCTACCTTCGCGGCAAGAGGGTCAACTGTCTGTTGTGTGAGACGTTCCAACATCATCTTATTTAGTTGGCATGTGCCTCGTGTTGCTTCAAGTATACAGCATTCGTGATTCAAGTTTGAATCCTTCAAGCCTTTGTTAAGTTTCATAGCTATAACAAATCTGCCCCATTCAGGCAGCATGTTATTCACAAACTTTGAGTTTAACTGTATTTTTGACATTGTCATCTTGATGTTCCGCATGTCATTAATGAGCTTGGCAAATCGGACATAGTAGTCGTGAATGGTTTCGTTTGTTTCTGACGAATTGTTCAATGTATCGCATACCGTTGTGATTCACGGTTTCCTTTGTTAAATTTCCGATCTTCAAAAGGCATCTTCACATTGTCCATATGTCCTTTGTCAGTGTATGATAATAATGAATAGATGTTCTTTTGGTAAACCTTGAAGTATGATGTATGATGCCCGAACCTCACGCTCGCGCGCTATACGATCATTTTCTTCTATGACAGATATGTATTTAGACTCCGAGGAGTTTAGGAACCCCAGTGTAGTGTCTGACCCTTCAGATTATCCATCCACTAACCCCCACCCACCTAGATAGTAGATAGAGGCTCACACATCTGAAAGGTCCGTCATTAATTGACTTTCTTCACTCTCTCACTCACACATTCTCCTTACTGATAGTACAATCAAATAGTTGTTGCCATGATGCAAAGTCAATCTTATCAAGCATAGGTGGTCGGGTATCAGAACCGGCACATTGAATGTCCTATGAAAGATTAGCCATTGTAATTACTTGTGATATGATTAAGTTGATCGATAATGATATTGATATGTTTGTTTAAAGGATATTCATTTCTGTAGTATTCGGTTAACCTTCTCGTCTAATCAACATCAAATATAAATTTATGAACCAAGAACTAAACCTATCATCTACCCCCACTAACCCCCCTATAACAGATCACCCCGCACCCCGCCTCTCCCCTCTCCCCCACTTCTCAACCCATGCCTATCAGAATTGTCAAAAGCAGTGAGTTTGTGTCGATACTATAAGAGGGCCAACCCATCCCGACCCCGCTCCCCCCCTCACCCAACAGACGACACAAAAACCCCCCACCCCCCCACCCTCAAAAAAACTAAAAAAAAACGCAGTGAAGAAATTGCGCAAAACGCAATGAAGAATATTGAAGATTGATCAAAACGAATGCTACTCTTGAGACTTGATCAAAACGCAATGAAATCTTGATGAGGACTTGATCACAAAACGCAACACTTAAACCACCCCCCCAATCTCCCCCCCACGCCCGCCCCCCTCCCACCCCCCCTGAGTCCCCACCCCTACGTCAAACTGCAAAGATAGTCTTCAAAACGCAACCTGCAGTCAAAACACAATCACCAAAACGCAACCTCAAGGTCAAAACGCAACGAACAAAATGCAACCTCTAATAAGACAAAATACAGTACAATAGTACTATACAAAATGACAAAACACAATGTACTTTCTTCAACCAAACGCAAGAAGATGGTCTCTCGCTCTCGGAGCAAACAAGCAACGAAGAAAAAATACGAACTTTTTTCACCTAAAAAACACTAGAAATCACCCTTTTGAATGTTTTTACTTGGGTTTCTTTAGCCACAACTTTTGTGTTCCTTCTCGCTCAGGTCTACGCTCTCGCTCACTATTAATCTCTCATACACACCTTCTCATACCACTCCCACTCCCCCCCAACATGCACCCGACCCATCCCACTAAGAGTGTCAAGAATAAAGACCTAAAACCTTCTAAAACCAAAACTTTTGATTAAAACGTGTGTATAGATGTGTCTCTCTCTCACCTCACTCACTCACTCTCGCTACTCGCTGCTCGCGCACTCGCCCATAGGCTCTGTACAAATTGTTAGTATATTGGATATAATAACACAAGCATGGATGATTGGGTTGGCTAATTATCTAGAGGAGAGAAAGTGAGGTTTCTGAGAGAGAAAATGCAATAGCATGAAATATGATATAATGATACAACCCAACCCCTTCCCAATGGCTGGAAAGGGGTTTATTTCATGAGTCGGTTTATACCCCCAATGGGCTTGAGGGGGTTTTTAAATGGCTTACAAGTAGGCTAAAGGCCCGGCCCAATACTATTAGTCATACGCTTACAATTAGACAACGAGCTATGCTATTCTAGATTATTCACGGGTGATCGAGTCTTTTTCATAATCCTAACATTTTACTTAAAAGATCATTTTCCATCTCTGAATATTCATCCACTCTTAGCTTGTTACACAACATCAAAGTCATAAGTGCTCTTGTCAGTAGATAATCTTTCTCAACCAACATAAAAATATCATGTCCTCTCTCTGTAGACACATAATAAACACCACATGTATCATATAACTTCCATGTTAATGGATAATGCATATATCTTTGAATCTTCCAGAGAGTATCATTTTCATCTGGTTCAAATAACCTCTTCAGTTCAACCCACAATTGTTTTGCTTTATCATCTGTAAGTTCTGTTGAGTTGAATCTTTCATGAACTAGACTTCATAGTTTGACTAGATCATCCCTGTCAAAATTCTTGAGCATATCTTCAAAAACCTGATATACCTCTATGTAATTTCCTACTCTGATGATTTTCTAAAACTTTATAGTATCTTCAGAGTAGACTTCCCAGTCAATGATTGGGTACTTGGTTTGCAGAGCTTCAACATTCATTCCTTCTTCTGGAACTATAATCATCAATTGTTGTAGCTGTTCTTGAGACAGTTCATATGCTTTTGGTTCTTCATCTGATTGTTCTTGAACTGACCCTGAAGCTTCTCCAATCTTTTGTCTTTTAGCAGGCTCTTCTAAACCTTCTTTACCTGCTCTTTTTAGTCTCTTATCCTCCAACTAAGAATCCATAAGTATAAAAGATTGTACCCTCCTCATGGTAGTTTCAAATATTTGTTTAACTAGCTCAAAAGAAATTGACTTCAATTTCTTGATAGAGTAACCTCCTTCTTGGTTATTGATGTAAGTTGACGTGTAAGCATTTTGTTGAGCAGGAGTCATTGGCTTGTTTCTCTTAGCTTCAGCTCATGTAAGTTGACATGTAAGCCTTTTGTTGAGCAGGAGTCATTGGCTTGTTTCTCTTAGCTTCAGC
This sequence comes from Tanacetum coccineum, assembly GCA_026074375.1. Lineage (NCBI taxonomy): Eukaryota > Viridiplantae > Streptophyta > Magnoliopsida > Asterales > Asteraceae > Tanacetum > Tanacetum coccineum. The sequence continues at coordinate 16,666 of BQNB010114748.1, forward strand.
TCTTTGTTGAGCAAAGAACTTCTTTCTTTGATTAACAAGTTCCACAAGCTTTCTTGGTAAATCTTCTTCACTATACTTTTCACCTACTTGTAACTGTTGAACCAAATCTTCATCTGCTGCAACTCTAGCTAATATATCATCCTATTCAGCATCTGTAAAACCCTGAGCTGCTTGATGCACTTGAGACACTCTTTGCCTTTCTGATTCATCTAATTCTTCTTGAATTCTTATGACAGCTTCATAATCAAGCCTCTCTTGTTCTTGTTCTTCATTAAACTTTACTTCTTGTTCAGCATTAAATCTGGCTTGTTCTTCCTCATGGAACTTCTTAGCTTAGATTCTTCATCATAACTATTTGTATTTGAACTCTCTTTTTGATCTTCTTTGATGGCTCAGACTCTTGCATAATAACTTTGCCTTTATCCTTTGTTGCTACTGGTGAAGGAATATTGATTTCAACCTCTTGAGCCATACCAGTAGTAATAATCAATCTACTGGCAGTACTAACTCCAGCCATACCAGCAGTACTAATTGTTCTTCTTCTAGTATAAGTATGAACATTTACAACTCCCCTTCTTATTCTAGCTGCATTAGCAAGAACCTTAGTTGCACTGAAAACTCCTAACTGCTCTTCAGGTTGATCACTAACATGTTTATCATCAAACCTCCCTTGATCTGAAACATGTGGAGGAACTAATGAAATTCCATCATCCAAATCCATATCTTCAACCAGACTCCTCCCCTGTTTTTAAAAATCCTCCTCATATTCTTCATCATCAGAAACCACAATTTTTGCTCTCCTTCTAGCTTGGCTTGTCTTGACACTCTTTTCTAACTTCTTCACTTTCAGGATAAGCTTGGTGTAAGCATTACCATATACCTTTTTAGTTTGCTTTAAATCTTCCTCCAAGCTTGCTACTTTTGTTGACAATTAGGTATAAAGAACCGTCAATTCATTTAGTGTCAAACTACCCTTATCACTTCTAAGTGAATGAACTCTTGGGATAGGTGAATCATGGGGCATTGGAGCAGCATGGATTGTTTGCATAGATGGTGATGAAGTTTGTGGTTGTGAGGTGGATGGAGCACTAGTGGGTGTATGATGGGACTCAACTGGAATTGTTGATCCTTCACCCTGTACATTCTGACCTTGAACAAGCATTGTTTGAAACAATGGAGTGTTTACCCCAGTATATCCCTTGGAAGCTCTTCTCATATTGCTAAACAGATTGTGAGTTAGGGTAGGAGCAATGTAAGTTCTTTTGTGGGGTAGAAGTAATCTCTTATGCTTGTTCAAAAAGATTTGTATAAATCTTGGATACATTAAAAACTTTGTCTTACTATCCAAGTTTTTCACCATGGCCTCATAAATCAATTTGGAAAAATTAAAGGTTCTGTTGGTGGCCAAGCAAATGATAACAGTTGCTATATTGCTACTAAACTGTTCCTAAGCAGTTTTCTTAGGACTTAAGAAGTGAAGGATGGTATGAATTAAAAATTTCCACTGAGGGGAAAAGTGTTTGTTTTGAAAAGTAAGCTTCAGTCAGAGTTGGACACTTACCTCATATAAGCAAAGTTGCTCAAAATTTCAGCATTAGGTATAAAGTGCTAAATACCATCAGAATTCTTCTAGATTGAGATGTATTCTATTAGAGGCCTCAAAAACAACATTGACTTTCCCATCAATAGTAGCAGTTATTTCCATCTCTCCATTCTCAGGTGTGCTTGTAAAAGCAGTTTGCCAAAACTGTTCTATGAGAGAGACATAGATAGTTGGACTTTTAGTAAGGGCATACTTAATGTGACTTGTAGAGAGAAAATCAATATTGATTGAACTCCTTCATTCCTTAATGAATTTTGTAAGTAGGCAAACCATGTTGTGTCTTGTCGCCAAAATCCAAATTCGCCATTTGATGAAGAGAAGTTGATTAGGGTTCTGGGATTTGTTTGTTTATGAGAGTGTGTGAGCTTGGCAAAGTTAATTGAGATTATGTAGAGAGCACTTAGGGTTTTGATTCGACCGACTTAATAAAATTGAATCTTTTTCTCGAAGAAAAACTTTTATTATGGAGAAAGAAAGACTCATGAAATATTAAAATTATTGACCAGTATAAGCGGAAGTTGTTGGCGGAAATATCTCAACGACTATTAAGAAAATTCTGTTATGCCCCAAACAGTATTAACGGTAACACAACAGTACTAATATTAGCCTACCAGTACTAAGTAATGCCCAGCAGTACTAAGTTTTAGACTAACAGTACTAATAATGCCAGCAGTCTAAGTAATGCGTAGACAGTATTATCTGTTTGAGAACCCAGTTAACCTCAATTATGTTCCAAAAAGTATAGAGTATATCAATGTATAAAATCGATCAAATGAGTGAATGAAACCCTTAATCGAAGTATTTATGAAATCACCCTCAACAGCATTAACTTGAACTGACAGCATTAACTTAAGCCTAATAGTATTAACTAACCTAGCAATATAAAGTTATTCCTAGCAGCATTAACTTATGCCTAACAACAGTAAGTGTATGCCTAGCAGCTTAAACTAATATGGGCAGCAGGAAATTAAGCCTAACAGTATTAACTTAAGCTTAGCAGCATTAACTTTTAGGCTGAGCAACATTAACTTAAAGACACCAGTATTAACCCTAATTTCTTTCTAAAAAGCATTTCCATCATCAATTTTGATTCTCACAAGCTCTCTTTCTGTTTTTAATCTCACTATATCTCTCATTTCTTTTTCTCACCAATTCACTCTTTCTGTTTTTAACACACAGCTCTCTTCCTATTTTTCAGCTCACTATATCTCTCATTTCTTTTCCTCACCAATTCACTCTATCTATTTTTATATCACACATCTCTCTATTCTTTTAAGCTCACCAATTCAGACAGTGTTGTACAATGTTCCATCAATTCCATTAGTCTCATGTTGTCCTCTCCACTTCCAAGTGTGTTAACTCTTAAGAGAGGTAGATCATTAGACTGTTTAGATGCATGCTTAAACCTACTTTAAGCTTCTGCACCCCCCCAATATGGTATCTTGGCACCTGGGACCACTACCTGAACTAGTTCCCTAAGGAAAAGACTCATTAAGTGTTGCCATGGATTGAGTCCTATTTATGTTACCATTGTCCTGCTCTGCTTCTAAGCTAGAAGCAGTAGTGGTAGCCCTTTCCATTCTGTCTTCCCACTCCTTATAGACAGTCTCATTTGCAACAAGGTGAATAGGTCCACTAGACTAAGATATCTAAGTGTTCCTTTTGGCTTTCCTAGGTTTGTGGGTCTTTTTGGGTTAAGATTGTGATAGAATTGTGATTGGTTCTTTATTAAAGTGTTGAGCAGGTGTGGATGTGTGTTGGGGATCAGTGGGTTATCCTGACCCTTCACCCACTGCTGCTTAATGTTACATTCCTTTTCATCTAATCTTAATTATCCTCCCCTCAAACAATACTTCAAAGATTGAGTAATCCAATGTTAGCAATTAGAAAGTTAAACCTGCTAACCTCAAAAGCCTTTGTGAGAAGATCTGCAACATTGTGATTTATGTAAATCTTGATCACTTGATTCAACTTCTTCTCATAAAAATCTCTGATGAAATGGTTCCTAATCTCTATGTGCTTAGTTTTAGAGTGAAACACTGGATTCTTCATAATACAAATGGTGCTTTCATTATCAATGTAAATCTTGGTGTTCATGAAGTTGAACCCATAATCAAGCATTTGATTTTGAATCCATAACACCTGTCCACAGCAATTAGCAGCAGCAACATACTCTGCCTCAATAGTAGAGTTGGCAACTATAGTCTGCTTCTTGCGTTGCCATGAAATCAATCTTCTTCTAAGGAATTGATAACCTCTTGTTGTGGATTTCCTGTCTAAGCTAGCTCCAGCATAATCACTATCAGAAAAAGCCTCCAAGTCAAATGGTGAATCTCTAGGATACCAAAGGCCCAATTTAGGTTGACCTTTCAAGTATCTAAAAATTCTCTTCACAGCATGAATATGTGAAGTCTTTGGTGTAACTTGGAACCTTGTACAAGCACAAATAGCAAACATTATGTTAGGCCTAGAAGCTGTTAAGTACATTAATGATCCAATCATTGATCTGCATAAATGAACATCTACAACTTCAGCTTCTTCATCCTTAACCAAAGCCTTATTAGTCTCTATTGGAGTGCTTGCCATCTTCACAGTGGCAAAATCAAACTTCTTCAATATTTTAGCCACATATTTGTCTTGGCTAATGAAGATTCCATCCTCTTTCTATTGTAATTGTAATCCTAAGAAGAAAGTGAGTTCCCTCATAGAACTCATTTGGAATCTCATGTACATCAAACCTTCAAACTGATCACATAAAGACTTCTTTGTGAACCCAAAGATGATATCATCAACATACACCTGTATTAACAAGATATCTGTCATACCCCGCCAAGGCGGAAACGCAAGGCGTAAACAAGAATGGATATCATCACAACACATGGTGTCTATATAGAGAATACTAAAATGAAAACTAAAGTAAAGTAAAGACACCAAGTGTCATAACAATACCCAAAACTGTAACACCCTCAAATCTGAGCACGCAGCGAAATGTTGAATATCCGAGGGCGTTACATTTATGGATCAATAGCACAAGATATGAGAACGACCACTAAACGTGTCGTTTGAAAAAGATACATTGGATTAACAAATTTCTTGTTTGTTACATAAGCCCATGGCTTCAAAATGTTCAACAATATAAATAAAGATTTCGGTTTATAACAATTGTCCCCAAAATGTAATAAGACCCCAAATCTTAAGTGTTGACTCTTCAATTATTGACTTCCAATGTATCATCGCACCTCGTGCCTTATTGACCTGAAAAACATGCTTAAAACATCAACACAAAGTTGGTGAATTCATAGGTTTATGTAAATCAATGGTAGGACCGTAAGATTTCCAAGTGTTTGATTTAGCAACACATGCAAACATCATAAAAAGTGATTACGTTTTCCTAAGCTCATGACACCGAAGCTTGACATGTATG